>JARVGP010000497.1:0-43416 GCA_029876185.1 Mansonella ozzardi | reverse complement strand
ACTAGTTTCTGGGGATATTCAGCGAATCAGTTTTATGTTCAGTAATAAAAGTGAATAAGTTTCGACAGATTTCGTTGAAATTTTATTGAAATTTTCAAGATTCTATCCATATGCTTAAGCTTATCAAATGCTTTAGGTGAATATCTCTACCAATAGATACAGTCGAATTATTTTTTAGTTTTTAAACTATTTCTAATCCACTTTTGACCCTTCAATTATTTATCAGAATTTCGATATTATAACTGCCTAGGCAAGTTATCAAGCTAATATGAAAGTTAAGATATTTCGTTCTACTAATCATAAGTGATCTTGCTTATATTAAACATGATAGTTTAATAATTGGTTTTATTTATATTGCTTAATCAATGATGCATATGTTTTTTTTTCTTGAATCTATATATTAATATATGTGATAACAATAAAATGGTGAAAAGAATGCTTTCTAAATGTTTGAAAAACTTCAAAATGTGTTTTTAATCTTTTCGGAAATTCGGAAAACCATTTTGATAAAAAATAGGTATTTAAAATTAATATACATGAAAAAAGTTTTAGAAATTAGTTTAAAAGTTTAAGATTTCACTTCGAACTTTTCAAATTATACTATTCGAAATTTATTTAAACAGCTAGAGCAGTTTTTGTTTGTTAAATGAGCTGAATAGTGCAGTTTATGCTTTCGTGATATTTTTTTCATTTAATATTTCTTCGTAATAGAAATGATTTTACTTTATTCTTTTTGGAATAATGGAAAAATTGCAAGTAAAGAATCAAAACAAAATAAAGGCTTCGGAAAAGAAAACTACGACAAGCAAAGCACCTATTGCTATTGTTCCGAAGATCCTTAAGAAAGGTAGGTAGGAGATTTTTGGTAGGAACTGAAAAATTTGTTTTGGAAATTTCCAATTATTTTTTTTTTTACTTTCGTATGGAATAGATTTCAAAATAATATAGGTAGAGTAATGATAATTGAGAAGTAAATCTTATTGATATAAATTAAAAAAAAATGGTATTTAGGCAAATAGCTTTTTTGCATGATCTTGATAATATCTTCTTCCATGATTTAATTTTAACATATTTAAAGACCGTAATGGTGTATCCATAAAAATTGAATTTTATTTCGGAGTGAAGTTTTATTTTTAAATTTTATTTCCGATGTTTATTTTTTTTGTAGATGGGAGTGAAACAAATTCTCTCAATCTTACCGACCAAAATCATAACAATAAATCGGCTACGAATTATAGTTATCGTACTAACGGCAAGTCCAGCGGAATAGAGATGAATACTGGTGCCGTTACTACTGGCACTATTACAAAAACTATCAGCAATACTGCTGTGACAAAAAAAATTGAGAATATAGGAGATGGTCAGAATAATAGTGACTGCAAAATATCAACAAAGGTTAGTATATGCTCTGCTGAGAATACGATTTTTCAAAAGCAGAATTTGGTATTTAATGGTTATGTGAATCAGCGAAGATTAAATCGTTGCTTTCTGTTGAATAGGTGAGACCTATCATCCCCATGAACTCGAAATGTATCATCAAGATTTGAAAGCTTTGCTTAACGAGCACTTGAGGGAACAAGACAAGTACGATATTTTAGAAAGATTGCCTATTTATAGCTGTTGGATTCGATGGTCATCGATGTCAAGCCGACACAGAAATCATGGCAGACAGTGATGACCAGAGCTAAAGAGTATCAGCAATACCATCATCCAATTGTAACACACATACTGCAGAATAGATATTCACCAACTTACTTGCAGGTTAACATTCACCATTATAGTGATAGATAATAGTGATAGAGCGGATGATGGCCAATTCATGTTGTTAAAGAGTAATTTTATAATTCAGTCAAAACTCAAAACTTTTTATCGAATAAATCGTGGCAAATCTGAAGGTCCAGTTGTATTGATAGTGAATAAATACAACGACAAGTAACTGCATTTAAGATGATGACAGAATCCATGGTACGGTCACAGTCACAGCTAACTGAAGCAAATATTGATTTCGAAATACGACGTAGGAAACCTTGCTGCTGGAAAGGCGAATTACCACCCCGCAATTACTGTAATCCAGTATTCTCTAGCAAAGTTTTCATTGGTGGTGTTCCATGGGATATTACAGAATCTGTACTTCTCGAAGTAATTTTTGATATTTAGTACAGCTGCAATCCCAATTTGATATCCAATCTATGAACAGGCTTTTATTTTTGTCATCGGGTTCATATTTTCCCTTCATTATCGTTTCATAATTGCATGAGGTTTTATTATTGTGATATATAAGCTGATGAATCTTTGTCTTATTAACTCCAAGAGAATGATATTGTCATACGATAGCCTAATAAAGCGATCAAAATTTTAACAAAAATAAATGAAGTTTTGCTGAGAGCCATTCATATGCTTTTTTAACATGTTTACTGGAATTTTCTAATTTCTGCAGAAATTTTTTGCAGTCATTTTCGAAATATGGCGTGTGCCGAGTAGAATGGCCTGGCAAAGAGTCGCGTGATATACTTGGAAATCCACGGCGACCCAGAATCACCGGTTATGTGTATATGATTCTCGAAAATGATCGGGCAGTGAAGAAATTGTTACAAGATTGCTCTCAGGAGTTTGGAACAGCTGGTGAATGGTATTTCAAACTGATAGCACGGAGAGCCAATGGATTAGAAATCAGACAGGTATCCTGAAAAAACGGAATAATTTTCCTTGAATTAGTCCTGAACTATTTCAATTTTCTAATATTTTATGGTATTTACACCAGGTACAAGTTATTCCATGGGTGATAACAGATGCCTCATATATTCTCAATCCCAACATTCCTCTAGAATCCAAGAAAACGGTATTCGTCGGAGCTTTACATGGTATGATTACGGCGCAGGTAAATTTTTTAACAAAGTCGTGGAGAAATCAAACAACTTTGTTTATACTATTTGCTTATTGCTGAGAAAGAATTCGATCCAGTTTTTTCTCGTATTGGATTTTTCTCACTTCCATTTTATCAACTCTTGTTAAGGTTTTATTTTCCATCATGAGAGATGTCTATGGTGATGTACTTTTTGTCGGAATCGATACAGATCGTCAGAAGTATCCTATAGGTAAACTACTCATCGTTTTAAATTATTTTGCTTTGAAATATGCTGTTCTCAAGTGTCACCATAAAACTGTTATATCCTCACATACTTAGTCTGATGAAATGAATTGAATCTATGGGCTACTATTAAGGGAAAAGATGCAAATTTGTGTTGAAAATGCAGTTAATGTGAAAACACTGTTATTATGCTTAAAAATATTTTCGAATTTGCTTATTTTTATTCATGTCTAGGCAGTGCACGAGTCACGTTTTCGACCCAATCAGCTTATTTCCGTGCGATCGAATCCGGTTATCTTGAAATTCACACTTCGAAATTCACTAAAAAAGTACAGATTGATCCATTTTTGGAGGATGTGAAATGCTCGCAGTGCGAATGTGTCCAGGGTCCATATTTCTGTCGTGAAAAAAGCTGCTTTAAGTACTTTTGTCTTCAATGTTGGGAGGTAAGGAACTTCAAAAATTTCTGTGTAGCTGTTGATTTTAACGTTTGAAAAACTATTGCTCAAAAATTGGTTCATTCGGACTTATGTTTCGATTTGAATTTTTCTAATTTGAAGGTCCGCCATTCACTGACTGGTCCATATGGCGGTCACAAACCAATGATTCGCACACATCGTCGACCGACACAGTCGGAATCTTACATCGCGTATAGTGCTGCCAATTGCGGTTTTTCTTATGATCCGCGCTCCGTTGTACCGCAACAGTATTTTGGCACTGTTGCATCTGAAATTGGGTATGCTATTAAACATTTTGTGATCTTTAACAATGATTGGATGTAAAAACAACATACGCTTCCTGGCGTAGGAGCATGACAGTTTTTGATATTGAGTTTATAAAAAGTGGCACTGAAAATGAAATTATCTCAGTGATTTACTTGGGAGAGTTTTCTATGCAGATTCAGCTGACGTCAAACAGAAATGCAGGGTCGGTATTTAATTAAAATTCCAAGTTGAAATTTCAGAATTCGGATGAATATACGACCACCAATTCCCGATCATATTACGGAAATTACCAAACCTGCGAATATGAAACTGACGTTTGGACAGCCAACGTATCTATTGCCTACCTATTCCAATCAGCCTCTCAAGCAAATGCAGGTAAGCTCAGTCTTTTATATTGTTGTAAATAATGTTCAAATGAGATGACCTGAGAAGCAATCTCCACAAAGCTACTCTGCTAGTTGCAGATAACCTACATAGTGCTTTCATTGAGTTCCAAATTAGACCTGTAGTTACACTTTGATTTTACAGAAGGATTTCTAAATCTACGCAACAAAATTACCTTAGATATCTTTTTCTGGGTATGACATTTTCGTTTTAGGTTTGGGTACCACCCGCAAATCAATCTCCCATCGTTTCGCGCGAAGGCAACCTGAAAGCGCGAACTTTAAATTCATTCGTACATATGCCATGCGTTAATAGAAGCCGCAACGGAAGCGATCACGAGTAAGCAGTTAAAAATTTCTTAAAAGTGTGTAGAGGACTCAGCAATCTTATATAGTTGAAAAACTCATTCTTGTTAGTTGAGTTGTCAGTTAAGTAGTTCCATTTTTTTTTCAAAAGCGAATCCAGGAAAACCTGGTTTAATTGATAATACATTCAATATTATGATTATTTTCTTAGAAAGAATTCAACTCGGTTATGATTTGAGCATAATTTTATAGAAAAATTGTTGAATGAAAACTTTTTTAATTTTTTAAGTGACTTGTCACTTCAAATAAAAGGTATTGTTGATCGGACATTATCTGGCGCATCATCAAGCTCTCCAAGCATGGACGCTGTTTCAGTCAGTGCTCCGTAAAAGCGATATCCAAGATTGAGTGGAATATTTATATCTGTTTATAAGGAGAATTTGATATACCTTTCCTTTTTTGCCATCTTCTTTTTCTAAATTTGATCCAGACAAATTTTAGCATTGTACAGGACAGGTTGTAAGTTTTAATTTCTCAAGTATTTGATGATAAATTTGTGCTTGTCTACATATTTTGTGTCATATTTTGAGTCCTCCTATGACTTCTAATTATAAATCTTTGTTCTCAATATAACAGAAATGAAAAGCAGTTTTATAGACCAAACATTTTCAAAGAATATGCATCTTAGCTGGACGGTTGTTCTGCAATTAATTTAAAGTTTGGATATGATGTGTTTTGAAATAATTCTCTAAATTTTGTGATTGATGTTCGTAATTGAATCTGCATCATTTTTCTGAATGCTGAAACTATAATTTTAACAATATTGAAAATTTTGTGAAAATTGTATTGAAATCTGATCTTTTTTCTTTTTTGCTCTATTTTTACTTCTTTATTTTCTTCTCTCACTTTCCTCCTTGATGCTATCAACAGGAATGGTCCGTTTAATGGTTCAGTTCTGGTGCTCATAATCGCAGTTAATGCTTCTGGTTTTCTTTGAAGGAAAATTTTGGCGCTAGGAAGCTTTTAAATCTAATCAACATTCAAGCCCCATTTTGTCTTTTTTATTCTAATTCCTATGACATACTTGTGTTAAAAAATGTTGAAAACTTAAGTTGTTTCAGATTCTAGAAGAATAAGGTGTAATTCCTAAGGCGTAACACAGTCTGAGTGTACTTCATCAGATAAAAATAACAAATCTCGTGACGAATCATCAGTCTTCCTCATACAGCAGTTGTTATTTTAAAACGAACCGACTTGTTGTTTTCACTACAAACAATTGTTTTAAACTTCTTTTTATCTCTAATTACACAGTTTTGAATTCTTTGTAACTACCACGATCTTTGATCTCTTCTTCATAAAGAAGAATCATTAGGCTAGTTGGGTTTTCTTCAGTAATAATTTGAATTTGAATATTAAGGATCTACTAATATGTCCAGGATTTATTCAAAAATTCGTTTTTAAGATTTCTTACTGGATTCTTCTTTTTTAGGTGTTCAGACTTTTATGGGTCACTCGTTATTTGATCATAGATTCCAAAATGGCTTTTTCAAGGTTAATGAGTATTAAAATTTCACATGGAACTGGATGACTATTTTCAGATTTATATAAAGCTAATATGGCATGAAATTTTGCTTGATGTGCTAGATGATATAATAAGTAATAATAATTATAGTATGAATATCGCACAATTGTCTGAGTTCCTCGTGATATCGTGTGCTAGAGATGCATCGTTAGAGATTCGCAGTTATCTGTTGTAACTGTATAAGTTTTTCGATTGCTTGAGCAGCACTGTAATCACATTCTAACTTAACTCTTTTATTAATATTGTGAATATATTGTCAGTGCGTTTTTTTTTTTTTAAATTAAAATTGTCACTATTTTGTTCACTCACTGCAGTAATTTCCATGTCCAATGAGTTGATGATATGGTATTATAAAAAGTTATATAAGTTTTAACAGACATTGTTATTTTGGTTTGTTATTTTTATTGGTTGCTTAACTAATTTCATTTTTTATTATACAAAATTGTATATTTTTATCAGAAGCAACAATACGATTTGTTGATGTTCTGGTTATATGATAATTTCCGCATAAAGTTCGTTGATGTCGCTTTCCTTCCATAGATATGGAAACTAAATGTTAAGATTCCAGGACATATCAAATGAAGAAAAAGGATACCAAAATTTAAAGACTGATTTAATCCTAGCTGTTCCTGAAATTCTAAGGAAAGTTTTTCCGCGAAGTATTTATTTTGACTTTTCCCTAATGGTTATGTTCAGTTCATCGATTCCTTCTCTCGTATCATTCATGATGTCTGTTGAAATCGTATAAAGCGAATTAAATATTAAACGAGGATATTTTCTCTAATTTATTTGTTATATTTCATAACTTCAAAAGAAACATTAAACTTGATCGATTAGTTATTTCTTAAGTATTCTGATTACAACTATTTTTAAAAAGATTTCAAATTAATTAAAAGTTTCGAAAATTTAAGAAATCCCTAGCTCTAGAAAAATTTGTTTGAAATTCTACTCTTATTGGTTAAATTAAATTATTCGCTTAATGGTTGGTTCAAAGAGAAAAAGAAAAAGATGGTTTGTAATAAATGGTGATATCTTTCACAATCTTGTAATTGTTTTTACCGAAACATAGATTTGTAAGAGTGATAAAGGAGAGCATTAGGTGTGACTGTGACAACGACAAACGACATGTCGAAAATTACTGGTATTGATAATAATGATAGTGATGATGATGATGATGATGAATGGGATCGAGTAGTTTTATCAGCCAATAACAATCTATTGAATAAATAAGGACATGATACGGAGATTGTTATCGAAAATCATACCATAGCATGTGGCAATATGATCGTTTTTCTTCTTTTCTCTCTTTTCTTGAATTACATCCATCAATTAAATAAAGTTGAATATTTGAATAATCAAAGTAAAAAATGAATGAAATATTTAATTTCATATAAATTGTATTAAAATAAATGAAAAAAAAAAAAGCAATATTAATCAGTAGCCAATTGAGATAATATGAAGCATTTAGTTTAAAAGCAAATCAACTATGATTCAGTTCATTTTTTTTTTTTCATTTTTGAAATATATATATATATAACTAATTGAATAAAACAAATGAATTAACTGAAGATATAGGCTCAATTGGTAATATGATTTGAGAATTGAAACAAAAATACAGTCAAAAATGAAGCAAAACAAATTTATGATCATTGAGAGGAATATTAAATCAACCAGTCGTAAGTTATAAATGTAAGATGGCATATTTCAATATAGTTGACAATTAATGAAGAAAGAAGCAAATTTTAGAATTAATTCAATGATTAAATTAAATTTATTTAAAAAATCATTTTAATCAATAGTTTTTTCGGTTTTTTTCAAGAAAATTATTGAAAAGCAATTTTTTTTTTCCTTAAATCGTTGCATTAAAAAAAGAAACAAGAGGGAAAGAGAAAGGGAGAAAAAAACGATCATCTAAAAGCACTTGCAAATTCTATTATTATTACCCGCAAAAACAAGCAGTTCATATTGTACAAAAATAATTATCATAACAACAATTATAACTATAATGAAATAAATGAGATCAGCAAATTAATTTTTGCATACAACCAAATAATTAATTACTGTTTAGTTAACAAATTTACAATTATGATTCTCTCTAAACGATTATGCTCGCAATTACTGCTATGCAATTATGTTTCCAAATTATGCTTATGCGATTACATTTGCAATAATCATTAACTCTCTAATTAAGCTATTGATTATTCCTAATCAATTATAAAATAAATCGAACTTCTCGCTTTTTTCATTATATTTTAAATATTTAATTAATTGCGAAAGATTTTCGAAATAATCATTGGAATTGTTAGCTTTCATTAATCATAAAATTTTTTTTAGCATAATCGACAAATCGATAGTTTGGAAGAAAAAAGATCGGAAATATGTATGTTTGATATGCCATTGTGTTTAAGGAATAATTATGAAAATTAAAATTATGCAATTATAAACAAAACTTAAGAAATAACTGTACAGATTCATTAGCAAATTGTAATTAATAAATAATTGTTAAAATTTGATAATTCTGTTTTTAATTTCATGATTTAATATCATATGGTTTCCAAATTTTTGCCGCCGCCTTTCGTCTTGTTCTTGTTCCTATTGATTGTTCCTCAGGCTGAGGTAGCTGTCGAATTCGTTGAGTCAAAACAGCTGGTAAAGGTGTAGCAAATGATGGAATAGGCTGTCGCAAAATTGTCGCAGAAGGATTCAGTAGAGAAGAATGAGGAGAAAAATTCAACGGTACTGGTGCTGGTAACGGAGGATTTGTAATAAATGGAAATGGATTGAAGAGTGGTGGGAAAACATGAAGTGGTGGTACTAGAGTTGGTATTGGTCTTGGAATGCCTGTAGTGGACATTCGGCGACGAATTTTGCTGGTATCCGGATAATCGTCCGATGAATTTGATGCACTAGCACGACGAGTTAATGCTACAATTCATTTTTTTTTTTTTTCGCAAATTTTTTCTTATTGAATAATAGAAAGAGTAATAATTGGTGGTACTAATTTGAAATTTGCTTATTTTTTGAAATTTTTTCAACTGTTTTATTTTTTTTGCAAAAGTTAATTATAAAGAAGAAAAAATAGAGAAAGTTTATTTTTAGTTTGCTACAATTTTTGCAAAATAGAAAAAAATTTTTTTTAATGAGTTTGTTGAATTTAAGTAAATTTTTAAATTTGAAAATAAACAAAGTGGAAAAATAGATTATGGTAAGAGAGAGAAAGAATGGAATTTCACCCGTACGCTTATTTGTTCGAGAATCACGAGGACCATCAACAGTAACCTTGATTGCCTTACCAATGATTGCTATCTGTGCCGGTTTTGTATCGATTGTTATCGTTAAATGAAAATTTTTTCCTGAAATTTTCCCCATTTTCTTCTGCCTTTCCTTCTTTTTATTACATTCAAAATTTCTTTCCGTAAAATAAAAAAAAGCTGAAATTATATTTTCGTGAAAAAAATTTCATTTTAATTAATTAATGAAATAGAAAAGATTGCTTCATGAAGCATAAATAAGAGAGAAAGAGGATGGAGAGAGAAGAATAAGGATGTATCTATTTAGTGGACACAGATGACAATGTGATAGTTGATGGATACGGTTATTCGGGATGACAAGAAAAGCAAACAATAAAATTGTTTTGAATTTATGGTTTGATTAACGAGCAATACATGTCCAAGTAATCGAGCAATACAAATCCGGAATTGAAACTGTTAACAAAATTCTTTATTTTTTTGAAATTAACTGAAATTGAAATTAAATTTAAATTCAAAATTTGTAGAAAGTTTTTCACTTTCAGCATTTCACTATTTGACAATAATTATTATTTCATGAAATTCAAACTATTTATATTATCTTAAAGTAGGAAAACAATTATTTCAGCAATTATTACTCATTTTATTGACAAGAACTTTTGTCAAAAGAAATAATTAAAATATATTCCTCTTTATCGTTTTATTTCTTTTAAAGGAATTTTTTTGTGTGGAAAAATATTAACAGGCGATGAGTAGTTAATTGATTATTAATTCCTGATTACCTCTGCATTCCTCATTTCTTTTTCAACATTAATTTTTTATGTGATAATTAATGCATTCGTGCTTTTGAGTCATATAATAGAATGATTATTTAATAACTTCTGCAAAATTAATCCTTTACTTCAAAAAAGTTTTTTCTTAAAAAAAAAAAAGTTTGGAAAATTTTACCTCGTCCACTTTTTCCAACAAATCGCAAATCATTGAATCGAGCAATTTGTCCATTCATTTGAGTACGATTATTTCGCAAATCTGCACAACAATTTTCCTCATTTCCGGCTGCAACAGTAACAAATGTTCCATCTGGTACCGGTCCTAACGCAAATACGGTAAATGGTATTGGCAATGATTTGTTGCTACGCCAATGACTGGGTAATGCAGTGCAAATTACATTAGGACATCCTGTTGGTAATAATTTTGTTGTTGCTGTAACTGCTGCTAACGCTTCTTCAAGCGCAATTAACGTCTTTTCATAATCATCTGTATCCATTATTAGTTCTGCATTTCATAAATTTAGAACTGAAAGAAAATGACTGAATCAAATCAAATCAAACACGATGAATGATAAAAAACGATTTTGTCAAAATTATCATGATTGCTCATTCCATCAACTGATAGTCATGATAATATGATAATTCGCTTTATAACTTTACGTACTGTGAAATGCAATGACATTAATGATAGTTTGCATGCGACAACAAATACGAAATTTTTTTTTTCTAATGATTAGAGGATTTACAATTCATCGCATTTGTTACAACAGTTCATTAAATATTTGCAGAGAAAAAAAATCAAAAATTTGTAAAAAAGATTTTCAAAATTTGTAAAATTCACAAAAGAAATGCTGAATAAATTTCGAAAGAATCAGTGAAATAACAATGAATTTTCATTAAAAATAAGCAACGGAACAAAATGATGTCAAATGAATACGAAATTTTAAAAAGGAGCATATAAAAACTATAAAATTTATTCGTAAATTTTTGTAATAATTTGTTTGATCGACGTAAAAATTAATTTCTTAATATTAGATTAAAATTATTTTTGCAATGATCAAAACTAAAATTTCCATTCACAATAACAATAATGTACATATTAATATTTGACAAAAATTATTCCAATAAATTTAATGTAATTGACAAGATGCGTGTTGAATGAAATTACTAATTTAAATTTTGATTTAATAAAATGTAAGGAAGAAATGTGAAGGAGAAAAGGAAAAGATGATAGCAAATGAAGAGAGGAAGAAAATTTGGTTAAACTTGGGCGGTTATAGTTTATTTGGTTGTGAGATAGCGTGAAAAGAGATAAGTGAAATGAATTGATAGATAGATGGGTGGTATTCGAATGGGTTGGTTGATTTGTTCAATGATTGGGAAGCACTGAACAACTGATCCAGATGGTACTAATGATTTGTGAACAATGTGGAAAAGCATGATGACTTGAAAAAAGAGAAGAAATTGAGCAAATAAACCGACAACAACCGCAGTCATCTGAGGTTTACAAAGGTGTTAAGAAGTCATTGATGATGCTTAATCGAAATCAGACAAGAAAAAGATCAACAAATGTCTCCTCTTCACTTCTAATTTTTTAACACGGATCAAATTACTGAGCAAATTTGTTACTTGTGAAACTTATTTGTTGTAATTTATATGATAAAGAATTTGATATTTTGCATTCTGCAATCTATACATGTACATTGCAAATAACTGTAATAAATGCATCTTCTGATGAGTATGGTAGCAATNAACACGGATCAAATTACTGAGCAAATTTGTTACTTGTGAAACTTATTTGTTGTAATTTATATGATAAAGAATTTGATATTTTGCATTCTGCAATCTATACATGTACATTGCAAATAACTGTAATAAATGCATCTTCTGATGAGTATGGTAGCAATGTATGCATGAATTATACTGTATATTGCAACCACTATATGAATTGTGTTCTTATGCTCTATACAAAAATTTATATCATTTATAATTAATATCATTTATAATGCGAGCTTTGAAATGGATGTTATGAGATGAACTGAAGAAAGGTTGTTATCTATTTAAGCTTGTTCAGATTAGCTCTTACATCTAAGTGGTAATCGGAAAAGGAAAAATTGTTCAATAGAAAATATACTAAAAGCTATAAAATTTTTCGATTGCATTTTAAATAGATTTTTTTGAAAACTGTGCTCACCATTATATTTCTTTTGAACAATGAAAAACTGTTAAAAAAACCGGAATGCTTGTTCAATTGATAAAATTGATAAGACTTTGGTTGTGGCTTATCAGTGGTGGTAAAAATTAAACGTAATGAGATGAGATTGATTGTTAAAAATAAGAAGAAAAGAAAGTATTATGTTAATGTCACAAATATTACTCTCTCTCAGTTTCATCTTTTTTTATTTTATAAATTTTTTTTCCAATCTTTTTAAACAATCGTTTTTTTTTTTGTTTTCTCGCAAATTACTTTTCATTTAAATGATCAACAACGTCCCATTACTACTATCATTACTAATATCACTATCAATTATCATTATCATTAATCACTATCATTAATCATTATCATTATTGTTCTCTTCAATAGTAAATAATAATAAAGGATAATAAAAGAAATTAAAATTTTTTTCTGATTTTAACAACTATCGTGTTAAAATTACTAATTCTTAATGACAAGTACTATTGAGCATTCTGACACTTATCATTTCCCTCTTGCTCCTCCTTTTCTCCCTCATTGTTTTTAGTTTATCCCTCTTCCAGTACATTCCATCCTTCCATTCTCCCATGTCTATCTGTCCTACTACTGTCCTCCCATTATTTCACTTATTTATTTCACTTTATCTCGATATCAGCAAAAGAGAGAAGAAGGAGGGACACATCTATTTCACTGCTCATTGACATATGATTGACATAGATTTTGTGTTTTTAAAAATTTCAAAAACTTGCACTTTTTTTTTAAAAAATTAAATTTTTTAAAAATAAAGAAATCTTAGATTTTGATTTAAAAAAAAATGAAATCTTAAAGAAAAAAAAAAAACGTATCAAATATGCTAATATGTTATTGTTATTATTATTTAAGGAATTCAATTAATAATGATTGAAAATTAGTGCTTTGAATTAGTGTTGTTGATTGAAATTTGGTTAAATTTCGTTTTCATTTCAAATTGAAATTCAAAATTTTGTACGATTTATAAATTATTAAATTACCATTTTGTTGGACAAGAAAAATTTTATTGCGTAAAAATTATTACCTTTCATATATCCATCCATTACTACCCGTAGGAATGATGAAAAATCTAAATTGTTATACTAAATGCATGTTACGCTATATTAAATGTAAACTCATCTAATATCGTCTCTTTCTTCTTACTGTAGTAAATTCTTCGAAGCAAATTTTCAATTTAATATTTTTTTCTTTTTGAAAAAAAAAATTGTTTTAAAAACTGTATTCTCTTAATTTTTCATCGTATTTCTTTTACTTTCAATTCTTACATATTTTATTATTCATTTTGAAATAAAATCTTGTAAGATGAAAAGTTCGAGATACAAAGGCAAAAGAAAAATCACTAAAAATTATAGGAAAATATATTAGAGAAAGCGGGAAGGAAAAAATTTTGGGTAATGATAGTTGCGCTAAATGAGGCAATGAAATGGCTAATTTGTGAGAGGAAAATGGATTTGGGAAGATAGCAGTGAAGATATAGTGAGTATTTTAATAATTTGTAGCTAATTAGCCGATTGTTCAACTTTGATCAAAGTATCATTCGTGAAAAAAGAAATTTCGAAATTTCAAATATAGCACAAGTTATGATTTATGGTAATTTTTGCACCGCCACATGTGTGTGTATGTATATGAAGATGAGTGAGTATTTGGATGTTTGAATGAGAAAAATTTTAACCATAAAAAATTTTTTTAAAAAATGATTTGAAATAAATAAATAAATGTAAACATTTTAAAAAGTTTCTTTTTTTTTTCAAAGAAAGTTTCATTTTATTTAAATGATTAGAAGTGTAATGATTAATTCTTTAGTAAAATTTGCTAAACTATTAAATTTGATTCTTTCATTTTCTTTTCCTCTCTCGCATTTTCTTTTTCTTTTTCTATCGCTTAATAAATGAGTAATGAAATGCAATAATCATTTGAAACAAGTTTGATCCTTTAAACTTCCGAACTTTCTAATAATAAGCTAATTTGATGTTTGCAAAATTTTCGCATACATATCTCTCTTCCTCTCTCTCTCTCTCTCCCTCTCTTTTCACTTCTAATACTATTGCACTATTTTTCTTAAATGTGAATTATAATTTAAGAATGAGTTTCTTTAATAAGAATAGATGGAATATATTGGAATAAAATTAATTGAAAATTAAACAATTAAGAACGAATAGAATGGAACTGCTAGGAATATATTGGTATGAAATGAATGGAATAGAATATGCAAAATAAATTGGAAAACATATCGGAATGGAATAGAATGGATTGGTATAGATGGAATTGGTATATATATCGGAATGAAAGAGAATAGATCGGAATGGCTGTAAAAGAAGTAATTTGGGGATATATCGGAATGGAATGAAATGGTATTAAAGGATGCTATAAGCCACATCTGGTAGTGGTGGTGGTGGGTAGCGATAGTTAGATCAGTCGGTAGATGTTTGTGGATGTTTGCTTGCTGCAAAATATATTGCTATTGTTTGCTTCTGCTTGCTTGCTTGCTTGCATAGTGCAAAAGCCACATGGAGTAACCATTAGACAAACCGTACAAATATGCGATATTACTAAATTACTTCTGGTTGACACTATCACTGATTGATTGCTTGCTCTCACATTGATCATTTTGATAATAAGCGTGATAAAAATGATGACATGATGATGATGATGATGATGATGATGATGATGATGATGATATGATGATGGTGATAATATGATGATGACATGATGATAATAATGATAATGATGATGATGATAGTGGGATAATGAAATTTCTTTGTGTTTCAAATCCAACAAACTGTCAGATGGATGTGAAAAGTGAAGAACATATGGGATTAATGGAATCGGAAAATGAAAAGAAAATTCATAGAAAGGTTTTTGAGGTTTGGCAATGTTAGCTGTGATATATTTGAATATGTTTTCCGTTGTGAAAATTTTTTAAATTTTAAATTTGAATCTTCAAATTTGAGAAGGACGTTAAATAAAATTTGTTTTTCTTCCATAGTTATCATTATCATACAAATCATTAGTACTCATTATCTTCACAGTTAAGTTACGGAGTTTATCAAATCGCTATCAAATAGGTATATTCGATGAAATCAGATCAGATCAAATAAAATTAAATAAGCATATCACAACTTTCGTGTCATTTAATGCTTCCATAGCATGATATCATCTTTCTAATCTGATGACACATTTTTGTCTTTACTCAATTTTGGCTTAATTTTCAATTCTCTTTGATCTTTTTATTCCTGTTTCTTTTCTCAACAATAAACATGGAGCTAAAAAAAATTGAACTAAAAAAGTTGAGCAGAAAAAAAGTGATTAAACGAAAGATTTTTTTGTCTGATTCTTTGTGTTTGTGTTATGGCAATAATAATGAGTGATAACAATTATTAATATAGTTATGATGATTTAATTAATGACAAGTGATAATAATAAACTGATTGCTTATAGATATGATTTTGACATTTTAAAATATCACTCTGTTCTAATTAAAAGACTGAAACTAAAATATCATCATAGGAAGTGAAAAACTTTAACATCTTCTTATCAACAGATATCAATAATACACGAGCATTGATATTTGATATCAAAGTGATAAAACCAGAAAACACTAATGAAACTGGAATGATTTACAGAAGATTGTTATTGCTTGTGTAACATAACTGAATGTTATTTGCTTCCGGAAAGCCTTTAGTTGATTGATGGAGGTCTCGAGTAAATAGTGTCAGTTGTTTGATGATTGGTGTGGTTACGTAACTTCAACATGCTGCGGTATTACAGCACTCAGCCCACAATGCAACCAAGCTGCATCTGATACAACACATACACACACAGCATGCAAATATACATACACATACACGTACACAACATACACAGATACACACATATGGATACAACAGTTGTAAATTTCAATTCTAGTTGTTGTTAATAATGGAATTGAAATTCTCAAAGCTTCAGATTTTGTTGTATATTTAAAGAATTTCAATCGAAATAATATATTACTTATGATTGAAAATTGTTAATATCCGATTGCATTACAATGAAATCGTGCATAAAAAGTTTGCGTCGAATTAATTTATTCATTTCTTTCAATTTTCCTGTGAAATAATTAAATTAATTATTGAATTGAAGTTCAAATGATCAGGTTATTGGAAAAATTGATAGCAATTGTTGAAAGTTGAATTTTTATTATTATTATTATTATTATTATTATTATTTGAACATAATAGTTTACAATTGTGAATTATCGTCATCTCTTATGCTTCATCATTATTTCCGTTGTACAATAATAATGTTGAAAGATAATATTTTTTTATTTTTATTAAAAATAATATTTACTTTACCTTATATTTTATTTTTATCAAAAATTTTTTACTTTACCAATTACCTTTCTTTTATTATTTTTTATTATTATCTATTATACGCTCTCATCATCTGCCATCACATTTTCCACTTTTATTCATCATATTATAACTTACCATTCATCGTTTAACAAAAACATTAGACAATGATTGATTTTAATTGCATGAAATTAATTAATTAATTGTTAAATTAGATGATTAAAAAAGAAAATCTGCACAACTGTATTAATGAAAAACATTTGGTCAGCAACAAATCACTATTAGGTGCATTTCGAACTAAATAAATAATTGAAAATTTTGACAAATAATACGGTAGCAGACTACTAAAGTAATTAGTGAACTCAAAATCTATTAGTGATGCAAGTTTTTTAGGGAAGCAAAAACAGATCTATCTGTGAAAAGTGGAGTGGAAGAATTGGAAAACTTACATACACCAATCAGAAATGTTAGCTGTTAATATTTTTGCATAAAAATTTTACGGACGTTTCAAGTTTTTGATTTGATTAATTCAAAATTTGAAAATAACAATTTCCTGCATTGCATAGCTTTTCAATGATTCAGTAAGTTTTAAACTATCATAGCTTGTGAAAAAAGAGAAAAATGAAAGCCAGAATGAATTAATTAGCAAGATCATGTAATATCAGCAGAACAATATGTTGTTATTAAAAGTTCTGTTAAATTTTGCTTGTACTTAAAATAGTGGACCGGAACGTTTATTCTTCATACGTCGATTCTGAAACCATATTTTGATTTGTGTCTCCGATAAATGCAATTTTTGAGCCAACTGATACCTAAAGAAATAATTCGTAAATGAAAATATTTGATTTGATTTATGAATATTTTTTCATATAGATTATAACTAATAATCTAAGAATCAATAAATGATCTTAGCTAAAACTATTCGTGAAAATTAAATGATTGAAAAAACTTCTTTAAAAATACATATTGGCTGATATGGGCGATAATTAAGCTAAAGCTTAATTTTTGCCTAGAATAACACTGAGATATTATTTGCGCCCGATTTTATTTCGATCACAATCATTGTTCGTTTTCACCCTTCGATTGTATTATAACTATGGCAGTCAACGATAAGCATGTTTAACAAAGAAAAAATAATAGAGTGATTATTGCCTTGAAATATCATCCATAATTTTAGTTATATTCAGTTGTGCTATAATAATCATGATAATCAAATATGACAAATTAAACTGAATGATAGTCCTATGTTCATCAATTTTGAAAATATCAACAGTTAAACAAATTCCATAGATATGAATAAATATAAGAGAGAAAAAATACGGTGAAATAAATTGGATAGCAATTAAAATAAAATATTCAATTTACAAGAATATAATTTATTTCTATTTTTTGAATTATTGAATTACATTGTGATTTTGCTTTTTTTCTTTTTTGGCTCAGTATTTTTGCCACGGATTGCGAATTAATTAATTGATTAATTAATAAGTTAATGCTATATATTCATACTTGAAAAGTAAAAAATAACTAGGCTTAATTTACTGCATGCATTGCAATTTTATTTATGAACAACGATAGGTATATTAATAATCCCTGATCATTTCTTCATGCAAGCTAATGCCTTGTCCAAACAGCAAAACTTGTCTAAGGCATTACCATCAATTTATATTATTCTTTTATTTCAAAGTATACTGTACCTTTTAGGTCGTGATAAATAACGCGTTTGCGCGAAATTTCTTTCCAGTTCGATAAGTTGCTCTGTTGTAAAAGCAGTTCGTGGACGTCGTATCTTTCCCAATGCTTGCCATGCATTTACTACAGTTATTTACAACAATTAGAAATTAATTAATTGCAATTATTTAGAAATTCAAAAATTAACAGCAACAATATAAAACTGACGCTTATATTCAATTTAAATTCAACTTTAAATGTCATAATTAAAGGTTTCCATCAAGGAAATGAATTAGTAAAATAAATTTTAATTTACTATTTACTATCTCATCAAATTTAATCAATCCTGAAATTCAAATTTGCTTATAAATGTAATGGATTCGTAGTTAATAAGATTTTGGAGAGAACTTTATGTCATTTGTTACCAATTTCAGCGAAAATTTAAATTAATTTACTGATTTCAATCAAAAGTTAAAATTTTAAATTGAAAAAGAAATTACTTTGAAATAACTTTTTACTGCTTTGCAACGAAGCTCTAAATTGAATGACGACAAGAATGGCAAAAGTTTTTCATTGCAAGAAAGAAAAAGAAATATGATTTCAGATTTTTCCTGAACTATTAATAATTGCATACTAATTTTTAAAAAGAGATTAAATTGTCGTAGGATAAAATTAAAGATTCAGATGGATTATAGTAATACATGAAAGAGCTAACTTGTTAAAGCAATGTGATCGTAAAGTAATGGAATGTTAGTGGTGTGAAACACGGATGGATACGGTAGTTGTTCGATTAGAATTGGTACTGCCTCTGTTGTTCTTGTTGCCATAGTTGTTCTTATCGTTGGTGCTGCTTTTACTGCCGATACTATTGTTGTTGCTGATGTTGTTGTATTTGTTGTTGTTGTCGTTGTTGTTGTTGTTGCTGTTGTTGTTGTTGTTGTAACCGTCGTTGCTAGCGGTGCTGCGATTGCTATTGATGATGCATACGATGCTGATGATGCTGACGATGATGATGATGATGATGATGATGATAATGATGCTGATGATGATGAGGATGATGATAATGAAGATGAAAGCATAACTGGTGTAGTAATAGCTCTTGTTGGTAAGGAAGTTGTTGGTAATGATGGAACATAACGATTATTTTTCATTCCAGCGAATATTTTTATATTATGTTGATTTTCCGCAAAATGATTTTCAGCAGATAATGATAGAGAATTGATAGAATAGATTGATGAAGAAGTATTATCAGGTTGAACATGAATTATTTTCTCATCCAATTTTTGATGGTTTGGTGCAGTTATTATATTTTGAAGGTTACTACTATTATTAGAATCATGATTATCGTAATTATTATCATTAATATTACTTTTATCTTCATCATCATCAATATTATTATTATGATTATTATCATCATGTCGTAAAAGGGCATCAATTGAGGTGAACATTTTTTTTTGGGACAAAATTATAATAGAAATAGAAAGAGAGCGACAGAAGCACACAACGACAAATAAGTATGATTTAAATTTTAAAAAAGAACTCAAAAATTGTCTTTCTTTTTTTTTCGTCTTTTCAATCATTTATTTTACTTTCTCATCTCCATCTTCCATTATTACTTTCTTCTTCGCTCTAATCCTCTTCATTTTATTTATCCTTTTTCCACTTCAATCCAAATATCATCAAAATTGAAACTGAAACTAGCCAAAACTGGGTGTGGTTCCATTTTTAATTCAATTATCTCAATTCTTCAAAGAAATTCAAAATGAGGGAAAAAAAAAGAAACGAAAACAATCCACTGGGAATTTTCCCAGCTCTTCCCCGACAAACTTTTTCCATTCTCTCTCTCCCTCTCTTTGTCTCTCTGTCTTTTCTCTGTTTTCGATAAATTTTAAGAAAATTATTCCTTCTTTCCTTTTTAAATGAAATATTTTTTTTACAAAATTTTTACCAAAAAAAAATGGAAAAAATCTTTTTTCTCAATCAATTTGTGAAAAGTAATAATTTTTGCAAACTTTCTTTTTTTTAGAAAAATGTCAAAAAATTGATAGGAAATGAAATTGCTAAATGGACAGTGTTATCAATGTTATCAATGATTGAATAATACATTCCCATAGGGAATTTCATTTTCATTGCTTTTAATAGATGAAAAATATTTAAAGGCTTTATTTATTTGTTTTTTTTTTGATGAAAAAATTATTGAAAAAATATTTAAAGGCTTTATTTATTTGTTTTTTTTTTCTTTTTATATAAATTATTTGAAAAATAGAGAGAAAAGAGAAATGATGGAAACATTGTTGTAGTTTGTAGAAATTCATTTCATGTTAGATAGTTTCTCTTTTAAAATATTTTAATTAGCAAAGCGGAAGAAATGAAAGACAAAGGGAAAAGTGATATGCAAAAATTAAAATCATAAATCAATTTTTCCTTTCCTTAATTCAAATTCATTCATTTTCTCATCAACAAACAAACTCTTTCTCTTTCTTTCTCTCTCTCTTTCTGTTGTTTATCTTTTTCATTTTCCGCCTTTCATTTTTGTTTCATATTCATTTTTCAGTTATCTCAAAAATATAAAAATAAAGCATTTCTCGCCGGGTACTAAATCAAATTGTCACTTCAGTTTAGAGCATTATGGTAGTTAAAACAAATTTTCATCAATTCAATTATATTTCGAATTCATTTGGGGATTTCGGTGCTTTAAATATTTAAATGTATTCTTTAAATGTGTTAAGTACTTCTTTTTTTTTTCCTTTCTCTTCAAATCTATTGCAATGAAACAAAAAAAAAATAATTGTTAAATTGCCTTATTATAAACATTGTTTTTTTTTTAAACTATTACGAATGATGATTAAAAAATTAAAAAAGTTATAAAATTAGGAAAAAAAAAAGAACGAATTGTTAATGTTAGAATGTCTCTTCATAAGATACGATGCAAATCGATGACGTTTAATCGTCAAACGTTTAGCCGTCAAAATGTTAATGTAGTATCATCATAAAGCTTTATGAAGATGTATCATTTAAAATAAAAAAATCAACATAACATCGCTATCATTTTTACGTTATAAGCTAATTATTATATTTGATAATATCAGTATTACTCATTAAATTATTAGAATAGCATTCCTCGCATGACATAAGGATCATTTATTGTCATTATCATGAACTACTTGACCAATTGATCACTTTAATAACGATAATAACTGTAATCGATTAATTATCTCTGAAATTTACAGAAATTATTATGTCGAAACTTTATCGATATCCACAATATTTAGTCAGTTTAGGCAAACATCTTTGGTTCTTTCTTTCAATCTAAATAAAATAGCCAATCCAAAAAGCATATAATCTGGCATTGTTGTACTACGGTAGCCAATTCCCAATGAATTTTTTTCATTTAACAGTATTAACTTATAGTTTATGTTAAGATAATGAAGAAAAACTTGTGGAAAAGTTCTGAGTAATTTTTCTTTGAACATTACTGCACAAATTAAATAAATTACAAATGTGAGAATTTGTAGCATTTCCGATTATTACAATAAAAAGTCTTTCAAATGAGAACATATTTTTTGAGTTCGAAAATAGAACTTTCTTTTTTATGATAAAATCACTTTGAACATAAGTAAATTTTTAAATTTTTAAAAAACTTTTTAATGTGTTTTTGTGTTTTGCGTGAATCATTGTGGAAAGTTTGTTTACTAGTTTCAGAACAAACAAATGATCAAAAATGAAGAAACGAACAACTGGAGCAGGGAAAAGGAAAAGGGCTATGAGAAAGAGGTCATGAACCATATGATAATGCAGTAATGATTAAATTTTGCATCATAAAAGAATACTATCATTTTGCTTACGTAATATTCTAATTGTAAGAAATAATTCAACAATTTGTAGAAAAAAAGAAAGAATCAAATAAACTACATCAATTAATTTTTCCAATTTGTCAGTATTTTTTTGCTTATATTGACATCAAAATGAATTAAAAAAAAAAAAAAAAAAAGATCAAATGAGATACAATAGGGATTTAACGTTTTTGAGAATTTAAAATTATTGATATAGCAAAAATAAATAAATGAATAAATATTTCAATAAAACTGCTTAGAAAAGCAATGGAAATAAATTCTAAAACAAGATCAAGATAATTTCAAATAAAATAACCAACAGAAATGGAAAAATACGAAAAAAGGATATATTAAAAATTCAATTTCATTACTAAGAATGTTAGATCAAGGTGCAGTGAAATAGGTGCTGGAATTAGTATGAAGCCTAAATTCCATGACATATTAAAATATCGATTGTAACCGTAATTCATCTCATGTAATCACAGAAGGTGTTTATCAATATGCATTACGTGTTTGATTAGAGCGAAGCAAAAAAATACTTCATAAACCGAAAAATTTGCAACATTTTGTAGCTCTTTAAACTCAAAAAAAAAAATGATAAATTTTGTGCAACAAAACAAGTTACTCATTTTGCAAACAACTTAATGAAGGAAATTTCTGACGTAAGTTATTTAATATATTACGATCAGAATATTATTTCTGTCACATTTACAAGAAATCTGAAGACGAAAATTTCGATGACGATGTACAATGAAGAACGGACGTAAATAATTAAAAGATAGAAGAAAACATGATCTGAGAAAGCGAACTGAAATTAAAAGGCTAAAACAGATTTAAGGAATATGCAAAATTCACTAATAACACAAAAGATTTGATACAAAAATGCAGTAAGAAAAACATAAAAATGAAAAATAAAAAAGAAAGGGATAAAACCAAGCACAGGAATTTCATGATCCATAAACAACAAGAAACTGAGAAATCAAAAAATAAATAATTATATAGGTGCTAAAATACTTCAGGAAAAATTTGAAGTGTTATAGCGTGTTGAGTAAATTTACAATTAATACAAGGATTAGATAAATTTATAAAGCAACTGAAAATAAAACACAAGATACAAATATCTTAGAAAAAACTAAATATAAAAAATATCTATAAATAAAAGCCTAATATAATATTACCATTTTAAAGGTCTCACAAAAACAGTGAGAAAAAATATGCGAAATATTGCAAATTCCAAAATAAAATACAATTCACAACTCCGCAAATCGTAGAACTTATCATTTTACATAAAGTTTGAGATGAGAGTATAAATTAGAATTAAAATTACAGATTTCTCAGACAAGTTACATTATCTAATCAAAATAGATGTCAGATGGTTAGTCGTCCTTCTGCAACCCTTTATTACGACCACGGAATCCACCGCTACGGTAACGATCTGATTTTCCGCCTAGAAATATCCTAATGCAGACTCTACTAATGTGGATGACTGAAATGAAATACATTTAAAAAATTTAACGGACAAAAAATACATACGTGCACCTCCTCTAAAATATGCCAGTGGCATTCGACAGGCATCTGATGGTGCAACACAGCATGCTGGTGGGCTTTTTCTCCAGCGCCTCAAAAATTATTGAAAACACTATAAAAAAGTGCTCTTGCATAAGCAAAGTGAAAAAACACATGCAAATGTCATCTTGTGCTCTGATTATTTTAAAAAACAGTGAATTTTAGCAAACTATTCACTGATGTATTTTTAGAACATAGCATTCGCGTATCAATACTAAAAAAATTGTAAGAACGATTAAAACTTGAAAAATCAAATATTGTGAAGACTTACCAATCTTTTCGACGATTTTCTCGTCGTCGTTCTTTGACTTCATTATTACGCTCTTCTTGCTGCTTCTCTACTGTAAGTGTCTTATATAAAATGTCATAATTCAAAAACTAGATGCAAAAAAGCGATGCAATAATTTATAAACCAATAAAAATTATAAAATATTTTCAAAGTCAAATATAACTTAATAAATAAAATTTAATAAAATCTATTTTCATAACTGCGAATAAAATGACTACTTACAAGAATCATAGAACACTGACACAACAATCTAAGTCTGAAACATGCACCAGTGGTTCATTCTCAGTCAATAAGCAAATCTTGAACACTGCTTAATCTCATGGAATCTATTCATTTTTTTTTATAGTGATAATTGATGAAAGCGCAATTCGAAAAGAAAAAACAATTAAAAAAGTACTATGTGTACTGCATAAATTCTAGTTATGTAAGTTTAACTTCTTCTCATAGATGTGCATAGTGCTAGTGTCGAAATGAGTGAACAATATATCATTCAGAACATGTGGAAAAAAAAAAAACCTTTGATTATATCAGCTGATCGAGTTGATTGCGGTCTCGAACTATTTACAAACTGTCGGAAAATTCGTCGAAAATGTTGATCATCCGGTCGAAAATGATAGGGAACAAAATGACTATGTCCTGGTCTCTGAACTACCGTAACTGTATCACTGACAGTTTCTTGTCGTTCAACTGATTCTTCAGTACTTCTTTCCTGTGATAAATCCTCGTCACCTAAAGTGTTATTCAATTCCTCTTCCATATTTGTTGCCGATACTTGTTTTGCCTTTGTTATTCCGGCTTCTTCCAACGTACTCATACATGGATCTTCCGGGACCTGAAAGTATTTCTATTTCAACTAGATATACAGAATTTAATTTCCTGGATGCTCATACTTTTTTTCTCCAGAACTTCGCCAGGTTCTTGAAATCTCTTTCATTGCATGGACAAAGAACAAAGTTGTTCTTTCTCGAGCAGAAGCGATCGTGAAATAAAAGCGTCATCACCCAAAAGGACAGAGAACAAACTTGTTCTTCCTCGGGGAGAAGCGATCGTGAACTAAAAGCGTCATCATACGAAAGGACAAGAGAACAAACTTGTTCTTCCTCGGGGAGAAGCGATCGTGAACCAAAAGTGTCATCACCAGACTCAATTGTATGAGTGCTTGCAGTAGCATTCTCTTCTTCAGCATGATAAGATAAATGACTATTATTATCGATGCCTAAAACAAATCTTCACAATTTCCATTATTCATCACGGATTTTTTTTCAATATAACAAATCAACGATTCCAAAAGTCTTTCAAAATTCAAACTTTCGCCAATTTCGAGAGATTGTATACTAGGTCCACCGCAAAAATCTGCTCGACTATCTGAATTTGAAATTGCACTCTGCTGCTTAGGCCGATGATTTCTTGTCGGACAAGAATTGCTAACAAAGCTTTTTTGTTGACATTGCTCATCCAGATGTTCTGGGAGCTGTCGACGACGAATGGATCCTTCATTTGTTGCCTAAAGATTTGAAATCCAGAGAAATTAAAAAGACACATTTCAAAACTTTTAAGCTTGTACTTCGTGTTTTGAACTTCGTTCGAAAAAATTTCAAGTTATGGCAAAACAGAAAAATAAAGTACCTAAATTATTTCGATTCGAAAACAATAAAACAGTTGAAACACAAAAAATTTTAAATATGTAAAGTCTTATAGCCTAATTATATCTACCTCATTGTTTACAGCATTCGAGGGACGTTCTCGAAATCCTGGCAAATCCGTGCATTCTGCAAAGCCCGCATGTAAATGATCTTCCAATAATATTTGGTTTATAGTTGCAAGCAACTCCTTAAAAAAATAGCAGATTCATATCAAATTTGAGACTTTGTAAAAAAGCTGTTTTCAAACTGCTAATACGGAAAGCATCTCAAGTATCCCACGCTCTAGCCCTATCTTTTTGTGAACTAATTGCTTTCATCTGTAGCTACTGAATAAGAAATCAAAGTCCAAGAATGAATATCGATCTCAGATAAAAGAAATATGAAAGCTCAGCAAAGGACATTATTTATTACCTATTCCAACGATGAATCAGGAAAAAAATAAAAAACCTTAGTCTCTTCTGTTTCCGCGAGATCGGGTTGTTTCATTATGAAGATAAAGTAAGTCATCAGTTTAACGCGCAGCTTTAACATTAGCTGCATATCCTGAAAATAATTTTAGCCCATTTTTTTGCCAATCAAGAGAATCAGAAGGAACAAAAAAAAAGAAAGAAAAGCTAGGAAACCACAAAAATTGACTTGATAATATAGAAATTATTATAGAAGAAGTAGCAGTTAAATCCTATGCATTCCAATTTTCAAAAAAATTTTAAATAAAAGACCAATTTCAGCAACTAACTTCAAATTTCCATCGAAAAACCAGCCACGGTTCGAGTGCAAAGATACACTCATCGGTATTCGAGTCCGTGTCTTCATCATCATTCAAAGCAAATTCATCACCTAAATTAAAAAACTATTTAACTTATCTAAAATATAAATAATTCCTAATACAAACATAAAGAATTCATTTCCATAAAAAATTTTTTTCTAGTGATAAAATTACATTTCTGGAAAAGCTAATTAGCTTACCTATGGAGTAGTCATTCAAAACTTCACGTTTCAGATGAATTGGACCGGCAAACAACAATACCGTCAGTGGTGGGACTGCCGTAACTGTTCGTAACTTAAAAGAATTAATTTCGTTCCAAATTTAAAGGAATTGAAGCGTTTTAAAAAAGATGGATCAAATTAGTGGAATCACTTAAAGAAAGAAAATAGTAAAATTAGTTAAATAACCTACACTTAAGTTATCACCACTTTTGGATAATTCCTGAAAGGCAAGGTATTCAATAACTGGTTCTGGTTTCCCGAATTTTCCAACCCCCATTGCATTCATTCCAACAGATGAAGCTTGACGTTTAACTGCACATCCATATGGTAAAGAAGCAACTTCGTTACTGTAACGATGCGAATTTAAAGATTTAATTTCAGTAGCCTAAAATCTTGCACCAACTATCTGGATGCTAGAAACTCAACATAATTAAGTTAAAAGGAAAAACTTTTTTTTACAACATTAAAAAAAGATTTTCTAATTAAGAGAGGCGACGATCACTGAGAATCAATCTCATGGAAATCAATCTCTCATGCTTATTTCATACATTCCTTACAAATACAATTACTGCCCCATCGGTACAAAAAGCCCACCGTGCACGGCATTAAATAGAAGTTCTCGAAAAAAAAGATGCCAAATACCTTGTCCGTACTTTTCGAATCTGACCTCCAGAACGAGTAAAACCAATGTTAGGATAACTGCCCGCTACAATAGCTGCTTGAATCATTGGCCATGAATTACTGTATCGATTTAAATCGGGATCTTCTGCTGACCGACAGCTTGTAGGTAGCAGTCGAAGTCTTTGCAGTTCCATAAATAGTTGCTGCCTAGAATGGCATAATCACATCATCAAAAATAACCACGTATCGGTAATAACGCATAAGTATCTATAAAATTCATCGCAATGACATCATGTTCTTTTAAATTTAAAATCCTTGAGGATTATCAAAAAAAGCAAGAATCCAAACACCAGAATGACTTTAGATCACCTAATTATTTAGTCCACTGCAGATAACAAAATTTAATGTAATTCTTTCCAACAAAAATTTATAATAATTTTCGAATTATTGTATTGCAAAAATGAAAACTAAAAAATCCCTTTTAAGAACTACTATCAGTGACCAGAACGAAGGCATATCCGTGAGCCTTCGTTAAAAATAAGGGTTTGTTAGTAGACTGAAAAATTTTCCCGTATTTTGATTCAGTCAAATGCCACTGTCAAAGATGGCGATCAAAATTAAGAATTCCATTTTTCACATCAACTTCAACCAATTTTACAAAATATGCAACATGATCTTCATTTAATTATTTACAGTAATTTAATTTTAAAAAAAGATGCAAAATCTTTTACCGAATTCCAACGATCATTCGCATTGCACTGAGGGATAAATAATTACTCATACAAAAATTCGACTGTCCATGAACGGGTAATTTTATGAATGCGTTATATACCCTCAAAAATGTCATATGGTCCGAATAATCAAAACCGGCGAAGATATCACGTGCCATCATTGCAGAATTCCGTTCTTCTCGTTCACCACTAGGTGGTAGCACAACTAGAATATCAATTATTTTTTAATCATTTTAAATGGGGTGAAGACGAATTGAAAAAAAGCCAAATGATTAATATCTAAAGACCAAACATAATAACTTACAGGGATCACGATGTGATAGAGTGGCAACAAGTGTTAAAACCGGATCCAAGCATTTCAGGCAAATACCAAAAAGGAGAAATCGAGCCAACTGTGGGCACAATGGAAGTTGCACAATGTGACGTCCAAGATCGGTTAAATCCGGTTCAACATTTCGGCCACGAGCATTTCCGATATATGCATTATCTGTTAAGTGTGACATCTGCGATAATTCTTGTCGATTTTTGAAAACTGCGCCAATTTGCTGTAAATGCATTTTCCAAAAGTTTTCGAATACTATTTGACAGATTAATTGTCAGCAAGCAAAATGTGATGATAACTGTATGGTCAAAAAAAAATTATCTGTTAATATCATAATTAAAGAGAGATAGTGTTACAGATAAGAAAAAAAGAAATTATGAGCCGATAAATCTTTCAATATAATTTTGAAACAGAAATTTTTGCTGTCAAATAATATAGTGACCTCAAGAAATTCAAAACTTCGATCGATAGCCACCGCTGTTGGTGGTTCTGGCGCATTGAGCAAAAACTGTCGAACTGAATATTTTCTTGGGGCAAACATCTTCGCATGTAAACACACTTCATGAATAGCGCTCCTTTTCATTTCGGGCAACTAAAAGAGTGCAATTTGTTGATAAATTTAAGCGATTGCAGGCCCAAAGAAACAATTTCATAAAAAGAAACAAGAAATAACGAGAAATGACATCAAAGTAAACACGCATTAAAGACCTGAGTTGGATTCATTCTTGAATAATCTTCCGCTGTGAACAATCGAAAGCAATAACCATTTCTACATCTTCCCGCTCTACCGGTTCGCTGTTCAGCATTTGACTTTGCTATCCACGTCATTTTAAGTTGACTTATACGTGTCGAATGGTCATAGATTTTCTAAAGTGTAAAGAAAACATGATTAACAATATAGCACGTTTTATACTTTTTTTATGCACCACAATATGTTGGGATACGAACAAGGACCAGAAAAAATGAAGCTAGAGTTTTATTTGCAAGAACAAAATATCCTCTATATTTGACAAAAAACTTGAAGATATATTGACCTTATCTTGCAACTTTATTACCTAAACAAGGAAAAGTTTTGAACTTGTCGAAAAGGTCATTACCTCTTTGACTTTACCACAGTCAATCACGAAAACAACATCATCGATTGTCAAGCTCGCTTCAGCAATATTCGTACTTAAAATCTGTAATGCAATTAAACGTAATTACTCTCACTAATGATCCTGTTTGAACAGCGAAGAATCGTCAGCTTCATCTTCCGCCTTCTTCTAACCGAAATTTGTCTTGCTATCCTTTAAAATCTGGTAAAATAAAGTAGTTTAAGACACACCACTTTACGGTAACCGCTAGCCACTGATTCAAATATACGTTGCTGATCTTGACTACCCATTTGAGAATGAAGAGTTAAAATGGTTGGTTTTGTAAAGCAGCCCTTCATTTTCATAGCTTTCTCACGCACAGTTAAAATATCTTCGTAGCCAGGTAAAAATACTAGAATTGAACCTGAAAAAAATCTTTTAATCTTTACAAGGTGCGCGAAGAACATGAACAAGGCAATCTTGAAATCCCTTTCTGAATATATAAAAAGTAACCGTGTCCAAGAAACCAAACTTATTACAAGAAAGAATCACACTTTTGTGATGCATTATTTATGAAGAAATCTCGAAAATACTTCATATAAAAACGAGAAAAAAACCAAACCATTAATTGGGCTATCCATGCAGTAACTGATTACAGCTACAGTTAAATCTGTATCAACACTTTCCAACCATTGTTCACCGCCTGATATCATATATGACTGCAAAACGCGCATACAGTGCAATCAAATTTTTTCCAAATTATTCCTTTTGATTTTCAAATTTGACTTGAAGACAACATTCATTTATGCTTCCAATATATTTCATTTAATGTTTCTTTCAATTTACATATAAGAAATATAAGTTTTTTTGGCATTTAAGCAAAAATTTTAATATGCAAAGATTTACATCAACTAGGTAAACCGTATCCAAATTCGTGCGTCGCAAAATTTCCACATATGACGGATCGAAATGTGGCGGACGATTTTTTAAACATGATACATAAAACTCATGATCGTTATGCGGCTAAAAAAAGTATCAGTACAACAAGAATCAAGTGTCAGTCATAGTCAAAATTAATTTGAACAAAAATTACTGGACTGTTATGAACAATTTTTTTACTAAGATGGAAGCGATAAGTAAAAGAAGGAGCCCTCACTGTCATTATCGACTAGCTTCAAAACGGTAGACAAAAAAAATATGGTAAAATAAACATACTGCATCTCGACATCCTGAATGGATATTTGATAACGAAAATGGCATTAGTGATCTGAAAATAAGTGAAATTTAAAAACTACATAAAATCATGAAAAAATCCAAGGACAAAGTATAAAACACCGTTTATTCAAACTTAAAATAGAAATGCCACTCCAAAATTTCAAAAAATAAATAGGCAATATTAATGAATAGGTATAAATAGAAAATAGTAATAATTACCCCTGATTAGAGAAATTCGATCCATTTGTATTCCATTGCGCGCCAAATCCGTCTATATTATTCGTGGATATATAAAATTTCGGAAGCTGCGTATAATCTTGTATATTTGGAGGCTGCAAATCACTGGTTTCATTGGACATTTATTTCGCAAGTTGGATAAATAAAAGGATTTAATCAATTTTTGTTATTTCAAGATAACTTTTTGTGATCTGAAATTCTGCTTTTTTATTATTGAATGATTCAAAGCTAAGAGTTTATCGGTAAGAAATCTAAAGATGTTTGGAATTAAAATTGCAAAATTTTTAGGTAAATTCAATTAGATCTCGCTACTAATAGTTTCCAGAATGCAGTCTTACCATAACATAGTAATTTTGGCAATCATTTTGTGCTGGCATCACATGATATGTTGCACATGCTATCTGAGGTCCACCGACATATGATGCCATCATACCATATGGAATCTGCTGAGCATATACATAATTTGGTGGTGGCTGAGAATAACTGTAACTCTAAAAATAACTAACATCATAAATTGAAAATCTAGATAATCGGATCAAAAAAATTTTTTGAGAAGAAATTCCGCTTATAAATGCCTATTAGTAACATGAATTTGCTAACAAGATTAGTGACTGAAGAAAATTTCACAAAAAGAGTGCATATATTGACGAAGAACGGGTAGTAAAGTATGTCAACTTCCTTCAATGAAATTTTGTACCGATTTTAAAATTTACAATTAAATCATACTGTATTCCTTCTCTCTATGATCTCCAAACTATTAAACTACCGTTCCTATTCATTCATATACACTAACATTTATCAGAATTATCCGTGACATAAGTTTCTAAAATTTTTCCACCAACAAGCAATGATTTCTCAGAAAAATTTAACAATGGCAAAACCAAATTTTAAAAAAAAAAGAAGTTACGGCTAATCCGCTCTGTGTTGGATACATCTGATATCCATCATAGAATGTTGGCTCCTGGTAACAACCATTTTGTTCATTGCTTCTTATATTCATTTGACTGTACATTTCAGTTAGATTAATCTGACCTAAAAACACTCGACAAATTAAGTTCTAATAATTGACTTGAAAAAAGTCTTTTTTTTTTGAATAGCAATTTTGCTATCACAATTTTTGAATCTAGTGGGAAACTTTAATTTTGAACAAAAGAAAGCAGCAAATAGTTTAACAGCGCAAACAACTTACCAATGCAATTTGTATAGTTGCCTTTTTCATGGTATGGATTCGAAGCAATTCTGCAAAGCGTATATTTTTCACTTTTTATATTTCAGAATTCAAAATTCTTCCCTGTTCTTTTTTTTGCGATACAATAACCAAAGCTATTCTAGAAATTCCGATAAATGAATATGGATTATTTCTTACGCACAGCACTCACGTCTCAAAAATTTTAACCGCGGAATACGCACACTTTTCTCTATTTTATTGTAGTATATCATATCGAAGAATAAAAGTTATCTATCAAATAAATGATTGATCATTCCTAACTTGAATAATCATCTCTAATCCGAAGTCTTTGACCAGTAATATACAATTTGCATATTTCGAACTATTCCCCTAGCGTATATGCATTTCTATAGAAGTGATTTAAAGAAGCTTTGATATGTAGAGAAAAAAGAACCAACTGGGGATATAACTGCGGGTTATTGAGCTGGCTGATCACTACTGGAGAGTTTGCAGCAGCAGATGATGCAATTCGTCTTGATGGTACAACTTCATAATTACTATTAATTTCATCGCCATTCTAAAAAACTGAATTAATTTACAAGAATGCGCTGGAAACCTGCGAGCTTTCACGCAGTTAATTAGTCAAAATGAAATTCTTTCTCAAATATACAGCAATAAAAACTCACCTTTTTCTTACCATTACATCCTTGCTGTATTTTTGAATCATCGTAATTTTCAGAACGAAATTCGTCCACTTGAGGAAAACTATAAAAAGAAACAATGAGCATAAATACATTATTTCGAACAATCCTGAATTCTACAAGGCTCTGAAGATGGATCTGAGATTGCAATCGCATTGATTCCTGATTAAAAAAATTTTATCTACTGTCAAATGTTATTATCCAAAAATGATAGACTATATCAATCTGAAAAGTTATTCCCCGAAGGATGAGTTTCCACATCGTCAAACTGAGTCTTTTACATTTGTTTCATTGAGAAATACACATTTTTCGACAAATGAAGGCCTCGGCCACACCATTTTTCAGTTCTATCTGGTTAATTTATATATCAAATTACAATGTCAGAAATGAACGCTTCCTAACTCAAAATCGTACAATACGCACCTAGTGTAAGTCTGAAAATCGTTCAAGCTCCTCGCGCTTTTTCCAAAAAAAGTACCGCCAGTAAACGACGATGCGTGTTTGTAATCTGTCAGTGCCAATATTTCCGGTAAATGGAAAACTTCCACCTTGTGTAATGTAGATGATACTGAAATGGAAAAAAAATTCCGTATATAAATAGTAAACAAGATGTGAAATAATTATGCAGTTACAGTTAAGCGGTTAAGCTGTTTGCGTACACAATTCCGAAATGTTTAAGACTAATATGTTATTATTTATATACGGAATTTTTTTTGGTTAGAATTAAGGAGATGGTGAAATATTTTATTACTAAGATGTGAGTTTTTCAAGTAGAACAGCCCGCTGTGTCCTCGTTATCATATTTCTCTCATTATGTTATTTCTTTTGCTTGCTTCTAATAATTTTTTTAATTAGTATGTCAGATCATTACAGTGATAACGATCATTATCAGCGATTATTTCCATTACATTTATTATAATAGTAGTTTATCTGAAGAAGATTTCACATATGAATTACTCTCGGATTTGTAAAAAAGGCTTAAATTCTTCGCTATTTTTTTCTCTTATCGATTTCTTTCACTGTTGTTTAAATTCACAAAAAAAGAAAATGATTTTGGATGAAAATAAACGGAAAAACTTACTGTCCAAACAAAAAACATTTCCCTGACCAAAATAACGTTTAAACAATTCACGGCTTTCTTCCATCGTTGCCGACATTAAAATAATCTAGAAATTTAGCATGTCAATATTTTCAAGTCAATTAACTAAATTAATGATTTCCAAGGTTTCATGAAATAATTTACTTTTAAATCATCGCGATTTTTGAGAGCTTGTCGAAGCGCTATCAGAAGATAATCCGTTTTTTGTTCTCGTTCATGAATTTCATCCTTAAATTTGCTACTATCAAATTTGTTCGCTATTCGTATAAAAAATTGAGTTATAAATTACAGTTATCGCAATATTTTTTAGGAAGAAATCGCTTGCTACGTACTCAAATTCTACGAATTTTCTCATATGGCTTCCCTCTAATTCTTCTGACTAATTACAATGAAAAATTTTTAGTTCCTAAAATGTCGATCAAAAATAAAATGCAAAACGGATGAAACTGCATTAATTTTGCTATATTATTCATCGTTGAACAGCATTTAATCAAAATAAAACAAACAAACTAGCTACAAACCAAGATAATATGTGAAATATTGGAAGCATTCGCGTCATTTGTAAGCAGCCGCAACAAAACTCCACTGGTACAATATGTTAATACAGTCAGTTCCGATGTTCTGAAAAAATAAACTGTGCAGAAATATTAAAAATTTCATGATTAAATATTTAATAAAATTTAAAATTTCATTTATATAAAATTTGTTATTCGCACATTTGTACAAGATTACGGTAAAAAAGTATACTTCTGCTCCAATCGAATATGATAACCAACTGTTGATCCTAATTTCTCGTTTCGCTCTTTTGCAACACGTGCAGATATGGCAAGAACTGGCAGTCGTCGCGGCTGCGTACAGAATATCCGAACTCCTTGCTGCCGTTCTGCTGCATCTTCCAATATAAATTGGGGAATCTAAAAAGTTTCATATAAAGCATTTTACATTGGTTCAATAAATACTTACAATTCTCTTTGCCTACAGATTCAATTATGCTGCCTAACGTCATATCTCATATCTTCGCAAAATCTCTTATTTCTTCTTTTCTCTTGCAGTAAACATGATAAAGGACTTTCCAACCCAACCAACTTGGCAACTAGGTGTTCTCAATTCAGTCTACGCATATATCCAGTCATTGTTAGGAAACGCTTACCTGTGTTGTCTTACCACAACCAGTACCACCAACGATCATTGTTACTTTATGATCACGAATAGCTTTCAGAATTTCTTCCCTCATTGCATAGGTTGGCAAACTTTTTCGGAAATTCTCCATTGAATGCCGTATTGACGGATAAGGTGGAACTAACATCGGTTTATTAAAGCTTGCATGATAGCGACCAGCAAACTGTCGGTCTAAACCAAATAAAATGAATGTGGTAATTTGACATAATCTAAAAAATGTCAAATCTACTGCACAAAAGTATAGAGCAAAGAGAAACTTTTTAAACAAAATCAAAAACGGTTAGATGGAGATGCACTAAGAAATGCATACTGCTATTACATGCTCATCTGAGGAAACTTGAATTACTATGCCTATTAAGCATTCTATAACTTGGGCTAATAACAAATCTGCACTTACAAAGAACATGTTTTAACACGACATAATTCAGATTATATTAAACTTATTAAAATGGTTGTTTCGTAACACTTTCTCCATCATTCAACGAAAAATTTATTGAACTATATTCAAGCGGTGCAAGATGAATTTGGAAAATGTTGTTCTTGGTTATTCTTTTTTACAACTATTGTGTGCCAACAGATATTTCATATCAGATCAAGAAAAAAATCAAACTGCTACATCAAATATTAACAATAGTATCTTGATCGCAAAGAAAGAGTTAACGTACTTGTATTGCCGCTTCGAAGGTACAAATCGATATCACCATAACCTAACGGAAATGTAGTCAAGAAACGAGATAATGCTCGTTTCTGAAATGCACTCAAAATAATTGGCTCTGAATCCCTTGCATTTGTGTAAGTACATAGATCAACATGTGGAAAACGTGTCACTACAACGCGACGATTACATCCGCTTCTGAAATATTTTAAAATTCTGATTCCATCAATATCGCCGAAAACTTATTTCCAAGTATCATTGGTACTAGCTAATCACTTACGCTTAGTTAAATTCCATATTTGAATATAACAAAAAGTAACCCTACAACAAAGAGTAAACAAAAGCAAATAATGTTACCCGATGCTATGAGACTTCAAACTGCAATTCGAAGCTATAATATGCACAATCTTTCTTTTCTCAGTTGATAATGGTTCAAGAATAATTTCTGGAAATAAAATGAAAATAAAGTAAAAGAAATCATGATGAAATTCTCAAAGTTATATTATGCCGGCAATACTCACAAGTTTATGAATAATAAATATGATCGTACACAGGAGGATGGGCACGCCAAACATTTCGCCTTCTCACTTATTTCACTTACCTTTCTATTTCAATTTTAACGTTCAGTAATTCAAGTAATGTTACTATTTAAAATTATATATATATATAATTTTGTATATATAATATATATATAATGTTGAAACAATACAATCCTATATTTAAATTTGAATAATTTTAATTTAAAAAACTGCTATGATTTAATTCAAAGTTTAATTGAAATGAATTTTAGATTTTAAATTTAAAAGAAATAGAAATTGATAGTATTTTAGGGTGTGTTGTATATATATATATATATATATTTGAAATATTATATTATCTGCATTTCTTATGTTGCACAAAAATGACCCTACAACAATAAGCTTTTAATCGGTCAAATGATGCTAATAAAAAATGTTATAATTGAGAGAAAAAGAATAACCTCGTTCAGTACCGCTTCTAAATTCAATCAATTGTTTGCGAATATTTTCTTCAAATGAATCTCCATCACATTCACGTTCTTCTTGTTCAAAGCCATCATCAAAATCAATAAAATCTGATCGTTGACCAAATATCTGTGACATTTTTACCTGCAATATAATTTTGCAATTAAAATATGTATTTATAAAATATTCCATCATCTAAAAATAGCACGTTCACAATTGTTTAGCTGAAAACTATGAACGAATAACTATGCAATCTATTTGCATCTCATTCAAAAATTAATTTAATTCAATAAAATTCAAATTATTTAATGTATTTTCAAAATATTTTTCGAAAATTGACACTTTGCTATAATGTATTTCTCATTTTACAATGAATAGCTAAATCTGACAACATAATAAATGCATTGTACGCTTTCTATTTCAAATATAAAAATGATTTTTAATCATTGAATCCGTTGGATGTATCAAATTAAGATAGGGAAAAAGTTTTTCAAGTGAAAAACACACGCAATTAGTAATAAACTTTATGATGACGCATCTTAATGGGTGAGGAACTGCTCACACGTGAGCAATAAACACTTCATAGGAATGTTGGACTTCATCATAAGAATGTCGCTCATTTTTGATGCGGCCATCGTGAAATTCTGTCAAAAAAATGTCGTATGAAGAAATAATAATACATTTTATTGTTTACAATCAAATTTTTATTGCAATCAGCAAATTCTCTCAGTCTCTGTTGTTTACTATAATAATGTGATATTTTGAAAAATTCATCAATTCTTTATTTATCACAATGCTCTTTTCTCTAACATTTTCATTCCTTTTTCAATGATATTTTAATGAAATGTTTGCAATCTTTGATTCTTTTCTATTTATACAATCTGTCAACAAATAGTGAATCATTGAAATGAAGAAATAAATTTGTTCAAATTCTCTTTTACTTGTTTTTATTTCTTTTCTATTATTTATCTATTTTGTTTTTATTTCTTTTCTGTCATTTATCTATTTTGTTTTTATTTCTTTTCTGTCATTTATTTGTTTTGTTTTTGTTTATTTTCTAATATTTATCTATTTTGTTTTAGTTTCCTTTCTATTATTTATCTATTTTGTTTTAATTTCTTTTCTATTATTTATCTCTTTTGTTTTTATTGTTTTTCTATCACTTATCCATTGCTTTCACCATTGTCTTTTCCAGCATTATTCTCTCGCTGTTGTAGTGTTGATTTTAATAATACTCAAATTCTTCAATACTTAGTTACTTAGCATTATTTTTCTCTTTTCAGATATATTCAATGCTTTAAAATTGATAAGAAAAATGATATTACACAAATACACAAAATACTCGAAATTGGTTACTTTTACATTATTATTGTTTTTGTTGAGACATTGGTCATTTGCAAGTTTATTTTTAATATCAGAGCTTATGATAATATGATAATAAATTGCTGCTAACTTCCATCATTGTCTTAAGCTGACATTTCATTGTGTTCATTCAAATTTGGTCTTTACAAATGTTTTATGAATCAAGATTGCGAATCAAGATTACGAATCAAGATCTTATCAGTTTTAATTTCTTTGAAAATAAACATCACACATAAGTTAAGATGGCATTACTATGCTGACCTGATAAGAGATTTCCTTTTTTCAAAATTAATTGCTCTATTTGAATGCATACATACTATTCTCTAATAATTACTGGGAACTATAATTATAACACATTGAACTATGACATATTTAATACAATATTGATTTGTTCATTCTTTGTTTTTAGAGAACATTACAACAACACTAATGAGAAGTATCTGTTATATTTCATTTTTTTTTTCAAAGTTAAAACATTTTTAAAATTTAATAAAATATGCAAAAGTTGAATTGAGTTCCATCAAAGTTAGCTTTCAGTGATAATCTTCTTTTCCTTTTAAAGCTAAATCATTTTTTTTTTTATGACTGATGCTAAGCATATATTAAAATTGCTGGTTTTTCTTTTTTTTTTTTCAAATTTTCGGATTTTTCCTTTTTTCTTTTCTGTTATGAAAATAGAAATTTTAAGAATATAAACTGAACGAAAACTTAGAATACCGCATTCAGCTAGCTATTCAATTTACGTGTCCGAAGTGTAGCACACGTCATTTAGTGAACGCTTTGTAGCAACTACGAAATGCTTTGAATGAAGAAGAGAAGATCATTTAAAAACACAGTTCTTTTAGTAATCATTTTGAAGCGTTGAAATATGAAATCATTGAAAAAATTTTATTGATTTTTGTTAAAAATCTGAAAAAAAAATATGTCAGTGTTTGTTTATGAAGATATGGCGAATAATGTAAATATAATTTATTTCATTTCAAACTGAACACTGCGTGAACTTATTCTCAGTTCTTGCGCAAATATTACTTTAATTGAAAATTCCAATCAGTTTTCATTCGATTTAATCAAACAGAAAAAAAGTATAGACTATTATGGAATCACAAGACATTATCATTTCACCTTGGATTATATATTTTCAGCATTCTAGGATATCAAAATACCATTATTATCGAATGTTACATTCTACAATTATTGATTAAAAATCAGTAATTATTGTGATTTGATACTTTATGATAATGTCAGTGTGTTATTCTGTGGTCTAAGACAAAGATTTTGATGACAAAAATTTTTCACACGAGTTGATGATAAGGAGATATTCTAACATATGGAAGAAATGAATTTAAATCAAAAAATTAGCTGATTTATCGTATTGCTTAGTGTTATACCTACTTCTTCTGATGAAACTGTAAAATTTACTGATAAAATAGAACTAAATTACGCTCATCTAATTTTGTGAATAATCTTGTCTATCATTTCAGAATTTAACATCTATTCGATAAATTTTTCAATTATTATCAGTAATTATTTGTTCAGATCATTTAAAATTGGCTCCAAATTTTCTAGAGTACATGATGGAAATTGAAAGTTATTATTCGAAAATTCAATAGTTTGATGTATATCAAGGTGGAACGATAACGGAGAGGAAGAACTAATTATGAAGAATAACTCTTTGTTGAATACGAACTAATTTTTTCCCAGATTCTTTGCTTTATTCATGGAAGATTAGCAGTGGTACTCACATATTATGCAGTTTCCTTCTCTCACAATCATTGAGTAATAATATCGCACTATGTGTTTATTAAAACGAATTATTCGAAACTTAACATCGTTGTTGTCCAATGATTTCTTCGATATTTTCCTTTTCAGGTCTTACTTATATCATAACTGTGGGATAAACTGAAAGAGAAATGACCCAAAAAATTTTGGGATTAGATGCGTGACCCGTTCAACGTCAAGAACGAGCATGTGTTAGACTAGAAATATCACGTACGGATATCAGTTTGGTAAACTGTCAGCCAATTGCTTTTGCTTTGGTCATATGTCGAAATTATTTAAAAAAGTGAAGTTTGTTAATTTCAAATCTACTTCATCCGTTTTATTTAGTGGCTAATTCCATTTGAAAAGCAAGAAGTAGAGGGAGTTGAGATAATAAATGAAATGATATAATGTGGATTATGGGATAGTTTTCGATTATTGGCTATTCACATGCATTATATAGTAATTATATAATAAACTTGTACGTTTGTTTTTAGAGCGGCTCCTGTTACTCTCGATGAAGTTATGAGAGGAAGATTTTCAAATGGTATTGTTTTGCCGGAAAAACTACGCTCGTACTGTTTTACCGGAAAAACTGCGCTTGTTTTATACGCTTTCAGTTTATTTTAAGGCACTTGCCAAAAGGTTTAGTATAATGGATAATTTTCGGGTATGTTTAATAATGATTACGAAGACAGATAATTTTTGATTTGATTGATTTTTTATTTTTGATGGCATCTTTAGTTCATAAATGGTTATGCGTGGTTTTGCAACATAATTCTTTCACTTTTTTCCCTTGATCTTCTAAATGGATGAAATATAAGAAGTTTTATTCGGATATGTATCGTACATGTTATCATGGAGTGGTGTCATTTCGATAAGGGCAACGTCGAGTTATTTTGACTCTTATCTTGAAGGGAATTCAAAGCATATGAAGGACTTTGATGATTATTTTTTTGATGATTACTTTTTTGATAATATTTTGGATTTGATTGATACGATTTGAATTTAAGTGCCTCAGTATTCGGAATATTGGTGGCTTCAGTTTATTACTTCGAGTTAACTTAGTTACTCCTCCAAACACAATTTAGCTAAAATATTGCATTCAGGTTTCATTACACATCATTCATTTGTAGATAATTTAGTTTTCTTTTCGATTTCTTGTCATTTTTTTATAGCTGTACCACAAAAAAAGTAAATTTGATATTTAGCTGACCCTCCAGTTGTATTTGTATTTTGTAGTAGTTATATGTGCATTATTGTTTTATTGTATTCATCGTATTTATTGTTCAACGAATTTTAGTTTAATATGGCTTTAATTTGATTTAATATGGCTTTAATTTGATTTCAGTCTGTCTCAGACAAAGAGTAATAGTTGTGAGTCTTTGAAAACAGATATGTGGGATAGAATAATAGGTTTTTCTATGTTTTTTATGTTTTGTTAGCTTATATGATTGCTGAATGACTCTCATTCATGTGAATTATTTCTAATGGTATAATAGGTTTTGTTCTTGATTTTTCGGGTTGAACTGTGTGATGCAAAGAGCAGATATATAGTTAAATTTGAGAGGTATTGGAGGTGAAAAATTAAGGTCATCGCTTCATCAAGGACTTATTTCCATTCCCTCATTTAGTTTCGAAATACAGTACCTTCGAAATATAGCTTTAAATTATTGCCAAATATAAATTATATATATATATGCATGTGCTAGATATATTTGATGCAGTAATATGTAGTGTTGCAATAATTATGATTTAAGCTACTGGCTTTTTTGGATTATGATTAGAATTTATGACAGTTTTTTTTTTATTGTTATACCATAATTCATTGAATTAATTTATAAATTGAAAATACAATATCAATTATTTTTTTTGCAAAATATGGTTTTTGCAGAAAACTAAGGTAAGAACAAGAGCATTAGATCGGCTATTTGGTTAATGATGTGTTGGACTGGAGAATTGTTCAGTGCCTACTTTAATAAAGTTAATTATTTAGATGAACAAGAATTGTACAGTTTTCATATGTTATTATCTCAAATTAAACTGGAGTGGAAGAAAAAATTGTTTTTGCTGTTATCGTAAGATGTTTCTAATTAAGACTAAAATTCAGAAATATGGGAAAAGGGATAATGTTCGATTTTGATTCAAATTTTCCATATTAAAGTGATTTTTTTAAAATATTGCTTAGAATGACAATCACTTCTTGCTACATCCACGTATATTGGTTTGTTGATTAACTGGATTTTTTCGAATTGTTTGTACATATCATTAAAATTTCTCGAACTTCATATTTTAAATTAGGATTGCTTTAAATTGATGGAGATGGCGAGGAATATGATAATTGATTGTTCATATGAACTGAAGAGAATTCTATCATTGCATCACATTCAGAGTTAAAATCAAATCCAAGAAAAGGAAGGATGTGATTGTCAATTTAAAAAATAACTTTTTAGTGGATTTATAAAATATTGAATTTTGGAAGTTCTCGTTATCTATAGCTCTTACCTTGATATTTTAATTAGCTTGTATAATTGCTGAGTGACTCGGCGGCAATCGACCAATACGAACTTCAGTTTAATTCTCGAAAGTTTTTTAAGTTTAATATTTCTATTTTGATAATTTGATTATTTTGATAATTCAATATTTTGATAATTTTCAGTGATTTTTGCTAACATTGTTGCAGCTAATGCATAGTTTTCGAGGACAGCAGATGTTGCCGATTGTGTAGAGATATTTCGCGTAGATAAAATTGCAAAATTAGATAAGATTAGATAATAAAATTTAAACAATAGAAATTAACAAAATTAATTAACAAAAAAGACAATGAGTTTATTTCAGAGATGATGGATGCATTGTGAACAGAAAAGAAGGATATGAATAACAGCAAGTTTTAAAATTTATAAAAAAATTTTTGCCCAAATATTGTTAGTAATACAACATTGGATAAAGATGGAATTCATAAGAAAAAGTGTAAGAGAGTAAGCAATATGTGAAATGATTAATTGTATTTGTTATTGTTTAATGAAATCTTTAATTTATATCACATTACAATTCACATTTTTAGCTTAACAGAAAGTAAATTGTGTTAAAGCTCGTTCCTCTTTCATTCATGTAGGATTAACTTATTTGCAATTTCGAATTCATTTAAATATATCGAACGATTTTTTATTTTTTACTCTACCATTACCCTGATTTTCAATAAATAATAAAGGACAATTTTTAATAAAGATATATATAATAATTGTTGTTTACACAGATATTCTGGTTTTCGAATATTTATTGGATGATGAGTCGATCTCATATTAAGCTTTGAACTTTTAAAAAACTAATTTTTCGAAAACTTTTCAATGTAATTAATATTTTCAACTGATAACTTTTTCAATGTAATTAATATTTTCAACTGATAATTCTTTTTAAAGTAAGCATGTGCTTATATGAAATTAGTTGATTTATAATTTAACCAATCAATATCGAAAGCTTCCAGCAATCTATTTTGTTGCAAGGCAAATGTAACTGCGAAACGTTTTTTTATTTATCGGAAAAAACATCGGAATGAAATGTAAAATAGTTGTAGATGTTATTGCAATAACAATATGCATTATTTATCATTATTATTAGTTTATTATTATTATTATTATTATTATTATTATTATTATTATTATTATTATTATT
>JARVGP010000496.1:0-41974 GCA_029876185.1 Mansonella ozzardi | reverse complement strand
TAGAGAAAAGTTTTAATCAATTAAAAAATTGTGATATTTGTGAGGAAATAAATTAACGATTGAAGAGAAACATACGAGGTTTCCAGATGATTATCCATGATGAATTTCAGTAATTCTTGCTGTTTAACGCAATTTGTCACTTCAGCACCTTTATTAAATGCTATCGGTATTGAAACTGCGGTTGCGGAAGGAAGAGCAGCGGTAGCGGAACCAAATCCCGCTCCATTCTCTTTACCATTTAACGACGGTGGTGGTGCATCAGGAAGTGGAGGTGGAACAGTTATCGTTTCTTTCTTTTCAATTTCATCAATATTCTCATCACTAAGTTGAATTTTCAGAGTTCGCGTATCTTCCGCTACGTCCTCCAATTGTTCTCCTATTGCTACTGCAAACAAATACACATAAATCTCTCTCTCCCTCTCTCTTCCTCCCTCTCTCTCCCTCTCTCTATCTTTTTATGATACTATCAATTATTACGAATTAGAAGTTCAAATTATTAAATGAGATCAAGTGATTAATTGCAATATTTTCTTTTCTAAATTAAGAAAAAATACATTTTTTTATTTTTTTTTTCTCATTTACTTTATAATATTTGTCTAATAATATTAGAAAGGCTGTTTAATGAAATTCTTTAGAATCAAACAAACTTTACCATCTTTATTTGATACAAATATCTAAGCCTATAACTCTATGAAATATTCATTAACAAATTTAAGCCTTATAATAAATTTAATGCTTCATTGAAAAATCTCTTACCTGTTGAAATATGCATATCAAAATCACCTATTGGAGTCATTTCCTCTGTAACAGTAGAACCTTCCATATATGATGAAGCAGTACTGAAACCAGATGTTGATGAGCTGAATGATTCCGATGNTTTTTTTTTTGTTATTTTTTTTTATTTTTTTTTTTTTTTTAATTTTTTTTTTATTTTTAATTTATTTTTTTTTTTTTTTTTTTTTTTTTTTTTTTTTGTATCTTCTATAACAATAGCAGAGAATTCCCTATGGATATTGGTATTAGCACCTTATTTTTTAGCTTCCCTTTAGTTTTAAATGTAAAATGATTAGAAATTTTTTTCTTGGTCTGTTCTCTCTTTATTTGAAATTTTTTACAGTTCCATTCTAGAACTGTGAAATTCGAAAATAGATATGATTTGTTGGAAAACCTTTTATTTGGACGGATGTCTTTCAAAGGTTTCAATCCCGAAGTTGAGGTATTTTTTGGCGGACACGAAACTTTTGGTTTTTCAATATTTGTGAAAACTATTTAATTTGACTAAAAATTTTCAAAATTTGTATTTCAGGAAATATTATTTGATACCTGGTTGGATATAGCCATTTCTATTTCATCAGTTTTTATTATGCTATGAAATAAAGAAAATTTTTTTCGTTTTCAGAAGCTTATGAAATATTATGAGGATATGAAAGGCGGTAAAGTATCTGATGAAAACAACCTTGATGGTGAACAAGATATAACGGATTATGAATTAGCAGCATCAGTGTACGTTTAGTTTGAGTATATACATATATTAATTCCTCATACTTAATATTCGTTTCCATACTTAATAAAGTTCTGTACTTCAGGTTCGGTGCGAAAACAAAAGGAATTAGGAAATCTCTAAAGAAGTTTGAGGTGAACATTTTCTGAGTTTATATCCGTTTCTTTGTTTTACTTTTACTGAAATTTTTTCTCCTCATATCTTTCATCATCTATTCCACTGTCTATGGCAAAAAAATGACTTTTTATTGTCGCAAGAATTTTCCTTTATAATAATGGCAAAGACGATGAGATAACGAATTCGACATGAGATTAATTCGTATGGTATTTTTGTAGCCATTGAAAGAATTAAGTAAAGATGGGAAGTTTTTGTTTCTAGATGGATGAAAAAAGTTTGATGGATGAAGTTAACGAACAACCAGCAAAGCGAAAACGGCGAAACAATGAATGTCGACCTGAATCAGGAATCCAAAAAATGCAACAGTTGTAATCTCATCTAGTATTCGATTTTTTATTAATTTGATGTGTACGGTTATCCTTTCTTCATGGCTGTGCTGTATTAATTATTCTTCTGTTTTGTTTTGGCCGTTCAGAAAGTTTACAATCGAAGCCTTTAGTTGACAGAATAATCGAGAATTCGATGGTTAACAATATGGCTTGAACCATCAACTGTATATGACGACTTGGCTTCTTTAAAATTTTTAAGATCAGTTAGTCAGTATTTCAATTAATTTGAAAGAAAAGACAGAGAAAAGATGGCAAGGAAAATCAAAAAAATCAATGTTTTGGTGATCCGACCGGTTTTGAGTTTATCTATCAGGGAAAAATTTTTAGTTTATTAATGCAATATAGCTATTTACTGTAAAATTATCAAATTTAAAAAATGAAGACAGCTGGATTTTTGTTTTTCATCCGTATTCATTTCATAAAGCAGTTTTATTAATGAAGTCCGATTCTGCAAGGATAATTTGGAGTGTCAACTTTTATCATATATAAAAGAACTGAACAAATGTGACAAAGTTAAAAAGCGGTAGACAGAGGAGTATTGTATACTTTGCGTTCATATTAGGATCTTAGTTATGAATCTAGCAGCATTAATTTGTTGATATTTTGGGTAAAAATGAAGCAGAAATGGTTTCAGAAAACTTTCTCATTGTTAAATAGAGCAGTTCTTTTTCCCGCATTTAATTTCAGAGTGGTGCAAAATTAAATTCAGTTTTCAACAAATTTTTTTTTGCAGCAGCAATAAACATGTAACTAAAATTCATTAATGAAGTATGTATCACGGTTTTCCAGTCGGTATATTGTACTTTGTACTAATGAAGCTACCTATAACCGGTGATTGGGAAAACATAAACGGCAATCAAGCAAAAGCCATCATAATTTTATATATTGAATGCTGCAAGAAAAAAAGAAATAATAAATTGGGTTAAAAACAAAAAGCAGAGATAGCATTGATATATGGTGCTATAAGAGAGTAGTTTGGGATGATATTGAAGCGCTTCAAGACAAGACAAAAGCCTAATTGAATTAGGCATTCATCAATCACTACTTGATCCTGTTCTGTTTATTCCGCTTTCCTTAATTATAATTACTGTTGACCTAAATCAGCTCAGTCAAATTAAAGTCTTTAGCTAATTTTATTTTCCGCACAATTGGAATCTTCTTTTGCTCAAAATTATTGAAAAATAAAAAAGAAGTTCGAACTTTCAATATTGATTTATCGCACATCTTTTCTCTTTCTCATGATCAACTCTTGTAAATTCTTTATTTTTCTAAAAGGCATTACAAGAACTTAATAAAGAGCACCCTACCAAGTACTAACCTTATACATAAACTTGGGTCAATTAGTAGTGTTTGGAAGTAAAATGCAAATGCAATTTAGAACATCTGGCATTTTAGGCTATTTTCTCCTATCATCAGGATGCAAAAAAAATTTTCAGAAAGTGATAGCTTGTATGGAAAGATAAGATCAATCAGGAGTAGATGCGGAAATGAAAGTAAGTGCACATGTAAATCTTTTATACAAGCATTACTAAATTTTATAAAATAAGCAAATCAAAGAATTTTCACGGAGTAATTTTTTTTTCAGATAATTATATTACGTAATTGATAGAAATATCTGTTAGCAGAAAGAATGAGTTTTAATCTATGTTAGCTTAAATGTATTACAAATATGATTTAGTTTTTGTGAAAATATGAAGAGAATTTGAAAGGTTGTAAAGAGTATAAGCAAAAATAAGCCTGAGAGTTGAAGTTTTTAAGTATCATCACTCAGTAATTAGTTGGAAATTAGAAATGTAAAAATATGATTATGGAAATATTCGAAATTTTTAATAGTTTTCAAATTAGTATTAAATAGGATAAATCAAATTTTTTCTCTGAAACTATATCTAAATGTAAGTTTGAACACAACAATCGCGATTGCTATAATATTGCACTTTGCTAGAACAAGATATACTATAAATGAATTAGGATTGAAAGTTTAGGAAAAGTTAATGAATTCTTTTTAGGAAGATTCCATCTATAGCTTTCAATCGTAATTTTTAGTTGTTCAAAATAACATTTATTTGATCCTGAAGCAGAAATGCTTGTTTACTTCTGAATTATATATTTGTTTTCATCCTAAGTAATAATAGCTTAAATAAACAAATATTTGGAGGTAAAAGTGTGAATTGTTTACTCTGTGCAAAAAATACCTTCCTAAAATGACTTTTTATCTTTCTTACCAATTTCAAATTTAGTTTTTATTCGATATGAAACTTTGCGGAATGGAATGATGAAGAGATATAGATGTATATATCTTTTAGATATAGATGTAGAAATTACTAAGTAAATGCTAAAAAAATAGAAATGAAAATCAATAGATAGATCTATTGGATTTGATTTAGGGTATTTCAATCATATTTCTCAACTGATCGAAACATCCAATTTACAGTGTGCATCAAAAAATTTGAGAAATTGTTGAGAGTTAACAGGCTTTGCACAAATATTTCGTGATCATTCATTTACTACAATTTGTATCTTGAGTTCTGACGCGGAGCACTATATTAAATATTCCGGATATTGCATGATTTATTTGTTTCAAGATTCCGGATTTCCGGATATCACTGATTCATGTGATGTTGGTTAAAAAATTGAATCAATATTTTCACAATTTTTCCTTTTCTTTTAAAAGTCAGTTATTTNTGACGCGGAGCACTATATTAAATATTCCGGATATTGCATGATTTATTTGTTTCAAGATTCCGGATTTCCGGATATCACTGATTCATGTGATGTTGGTTAAAAAATTGAATCAATATTTTCACAATTTTTCCTTTTCTTTTAAAAGTCAGTTATTTCTTACTTTAAGCTCTATATAAAAATAAATGACAAAACAAATCCCTTCTCGTTGTTACAATTATCGATAGTAGTATAAAGTGTCCAATTTTTAAATATTACCTAAGTCAGTTTGATCTTGAAGAGTTGATGGTAGTATGAGGTTGTCATCAACGGCTTCTTAGAATGCAAATTGCTAATTAAATAGTCAGACACTGAGTGGATCGTACTAGGAATATGACAGAGAGATGTTGAACGTCTCGATTCACGTGGGATAAATTTTATATCAAAGCTTTAGTGGAATTCTGTGTTGGCTAGCTGTTGCTAATTTTGTTTTAAGAAATCAAATGAAACACTCAAATACAGAACGATAAGGTGATCTTTTTGAATATTTTAAAATTTGTAAAATTCTTCTCTTCTGCTTATTTTTTTTGGGGATGCTTGCAATGAGAAAGTGAAGGAGTTTTCGATGGTAACAACATACAGTGAGCCAACACATTGTTGTTTTTAGTTTTAGTTGAAATAATTTCAACAACAAATAAGCAGTTAATTATTGGAAATTGAGATTGAAGTTTGTCAAAAAAACTGAAAAAGAAGCAAGATTTTTTCTGGTATCTGTTAAAAAATCTGAAGGAGTCAAATTTTATTGATTAGCTATTACTCATAGCAAAAGTGTTTCGATTTTCGTAACACAGAAAAAATGAATGCTCAAAACATTAAAATTCCAGAATTCCACATTAGGATTTCAAATTTCAGTTGCTTCATTTTTACTAAGACTAAAGAATGTATGCTATATGTAACAACATTTAGTTAATAATCAAATACTTCTCATCATATCATTATCGTACAGCACTAAGCATACCCGATTGGATGAATTATAATTGTATTGTAATGGAACAAAATGCATGGAGAACCAAGAACATTGCAACAAGAAATTTTGCTTCAGAAGCATTGTCAAATTTAATTGTAAAAAATTTTTTTAAATTTCCTTAAATCCATTTAAAAAAAAATTAACAAAGATTTTCGAATGCTATCATTTTAATTTGAATAAAAATATAAAACTTTTTGCTTCGATTGTTTTTTTTTCCCTGCTATGAAGCGCTAATTTGTAGATTTACACGGTATACATAAAGCATGCACTGAGATCAATTTATTAGGAAACGAAAATGATTGCGTATGACTGCAATTCTAAATAATTTATTAAAATTGAATGGTAAAATAATTAATTCATTATTTTTGCAATAATTATTACAATAGTGCACATAGAATTATTGGATCTTCCGTATACGTAACTTTGCTATTCTTTAAATTTATTGAAACTTAAAATGATGTTATATAATTGGTCATATTTTACTATTTATTTCGATGGAGAAATTCAAATGGATTCTGAAATTTGACCACATAATAAAACTAGAGTAGTAAGTGTAGTAATGATAGATCGTTTCAGTGACAGGAACGATCAGGAATTCAATATAATAAAAATAGATTTTTAATTGAAAGCAATTCACTTGAATCATGTATAAATCAAACTGCTGTAAAACACTTATGCAGGATACCCAGCTGTTGCCATCAGCACAAAGGTCATAAGTGAGAGAGTTAGTATGAGGTCAATGTCAAAATCGATCTTAGAAGCAAGAATTCTAAAAACAATGTTATATGTCGCTCACTTAACTCACTTAATTAATTATTTGTCAGTTTTTTTTTTTGTTTGAGTTTATTTGTGAAAAATTTTGTTTTAGAAATGTTCATTCCTCTTCAATTTTCGAATTTTGAAATTCCTATTTTGTTGAGTTTTTTCAAAACTTTTCTGTTCCATTTCTCTTTTTAAACTCTATCGAAAATGCGAATATAGCCGTCCATTCTGTCGTATTTCTTTTCATCAATAAATTTATGGCATTTTTGATTGCAATAAAAATGTGTTTTTCAAGCAAAGCATTTATGAAATATTCAATTTCAATTATATTTACATTGCAATGATTCTTTGTATCGATTTTTTCAAATTCCGAAGATTGAAGAAAGAGAAATTTCATTTAAAATAGCAATTTCATGGAGAGCTTTTGAAAAAATTTTGAAACGTCAAATTTCACAATCTCAGTTGTTTCAAAAGTGCATTATTGAAACAATTCTTGTGATAGAATCTGATTTGATCTATCGGAATAATTCCAATTCCAAAATTCTATTCTTTTTATCTATTCTGATTAACCCCATATATTCATTACTTTTCCCCCTGTAAACAGCAACAGTAGTTGTGATAACTTGAACACTCTCAGCGATATCCTCGCAAATAATGTTACATTTATAAAAGTATATACGAAGTAATTTCAAAAGTACTACGATAATATTGCATGGCATTAATGCTTCGATTAATTCTTTTCATTACTTTTCCATTATTAACTAACAACTTTTGACTTACCCGGTAAATTATTCGATTCCTTCTCAATTTTTCACTACTGTTACTTTTTTATTTATTGCTACAGTAAATAGCTCATTATTTGAAGATCAGGAAAATTATATGCACTTAAAACATTGCATCCCTCTGCAATGGAAACATATTTAGTATTTGCCGGAAAACTTTCTGATTTACTAATCTTCCAGTAAACAATTATGGATATAAGCAAATAATAGACTGTAATTTACCTTTTCAATCTTTCTTTCTTTATAAAAACAAATTCTTTGGAGTCCAATGATAGTTTTTAATTATTTACTGCAACATAATTGCCAATCATTTGGAAATGTATGAATTTTATACCACTGAATGATGCAAGTGGGAAACTTGTAAGAAAAAAGACTCAAAAGATCCGACTAACTGTTCATTTAATTATGTAATTTTATTTAAAAATTAAAATTGTGAAAAGGAAATTGTAAAGTTGTTAAAGAAGTCATTAATGGAAGTTAGCGAATTAAAAATGCTGCTAAATTTTTTAATGTTACTTGTTTTGTGTGCTTATTCAATAATAATTTAATTTTGACAAATTCTAATATTATTCTTTATTTTGTAAGGCTTTAGAAGTCAAATTCAAGGGTAATTTCTGTAATTAATCAAATGTAAATTTTAAATAGCGATTTGAGAAACTTTCAAAAGTGTTTAGTTTAGATCATTAATTGAATTGGTTAGATTTGTCCAAGATTGCACGAACGTCGTAAGAGCGTACTTTGGATTCTCGATTCATCATTGATAGCCATGTGTCGAGTATTACTGCAAAGTTATTCATCATTCAATACCTCACGCCATCTCTTTCTCATCAACATAACATCATCGAGAACTCAACGTTCTCTTTTCAGCTCTGCTTATTTCACTTAACATCAGCCATAACTTGAATGTTCTGATCTTTACCCATAAAATAGTAATTCACAATATTTGTGAAATTTCAATTTAAATTTAAACTGTATGGTTTTCAACTGAATATATATTTAACTGTTTGTTGTGCTATTTTTAAATCAGAAATGTTTAATTCTTTATCCGTTATAGTTCATTAGAAATTTGAATTAGTAATAAATTCAAATAAATACTTTTTACTACAGAAATGATATTTTGTTTGTCAGTGAAATGTTTTTATCAGTGCAATGAACTATTTGAAATATCAAAGATAGTGATTTCACACTAACACAATTGAAATATGGAATTTAAAGTGAAATTTCATATTTATGAATTAAGCAATCCATTTTGATAGAATTTTTTTTTAAGCAGCAAATTAATATTCCTCTATTTGTTTGGACTTAATTTAATTCCTTAATTATTGATGGGCAATTATTTATTGCAATTAATTATCACTGCATTTGTTGTATTCATTGCCTATACCATATATACAATCAACGATAAATTTACTGCTTCTTATTCAGTGAGTTCTTCTCTTTTCTTTTAAAATTATTTAAATTTCTAGCATTCTAAAATTTTTTAAAGTATTTTTAAAGAACATTTTATTGAATGTTAATCTATCTAAGAAAACTTTGCATTGGTTTTGAAGTTAGCAAACTTAAAATGGTGAAATGATAATCGATGGTTCGAATTTAATTTATCTTCCTCATACTGAAGAAATTTAAATTCAAATTTTTAGCATGGTATAGCTGTAGATGGATGGTTTGGTAATGGAGAAAAGCGGATGGATGATGAAAGCATTATACCATTTAAAATTGACGTTCCGAAGGAGGCCATACAGGTGAGCTAATTTTTTTGTTTATATCATGATCTAAAAATGAAACTTTTATGGTTCTAATGGCAATTAAATTAAAGGATTTGAAATTTCGTTTGGAAAATGCGCGAATTAATTATGAACCACTGGAAGATTGCAATGATTTCTCGTATGGTTTCAACGGGAAATATCTCACACATGTAGCTCATTACTGGCTTAACAATTACAATTGGAAATATTATGAAGGTATTATGAATACATTACCTCAATTTATTACTGAAATTGAAGGCCTTAAGGCAAGTTCTGGTCATTTAACTTTTCTTTTTCTTCTCTTTTTTTTACTTTTCTTCTCTCTTATTACCTTTCATCTCCATCTCTGACCCTTGGTATTTTTTTATTTGAATTTTCAAATAAATTGAGTCATTAAATCATAGAGCAAAGGATATTTGTATAAATTTTGCTTTTTAATCTATGCAGATTCATTTTATTCATGCTAAGCCGATATACGATAATTACAAAGTTGTAATCCCACTGCTGATATTACATGGCTGGCCAGGAAATGTGTTCGAATTTATTAAAATTATCCCGATGCTACTGGATCCAATTGAACAGATTGGTTCCGATATTAATGTGGCTTTCGAAGTGATAGCACCATCGATTCCTGGATTTGCTTGGTCAAGTTCACCAATGAAAAAAGGTAAATTAGTACAAATATCTAAGTAAGTTATTTTCATCTATTTTTACTACTAAAAAAAAAAAAAAAACGAGAAAAATAACTTTACTGAAAATATTAAAATCAAAATAGGAACTATTATCATCAATTCAGTCTGATTAGGAATTCATAATTTGAGCTTTTACATTTGACTCTAATTATTCATTTCATATTGGACTTCCAGTGCTCCGCTTCCAGCCAATATGTGCCTGAAAAATTGCAGGGAGTTTATTTTGTGAATTGAAAAATTTGCAGATTTTTATTTTCAAGTTATTTGTTCTCGTTCATCTATATTACCTTCAAAATAAGTTGCACAAATTTTAATGGAATTAAATGTTATTTACTTTTTTTGCCAAAAATAAATTTTAAATTTTGCAGGATTCACTCCAGAAGTGGCAGCAAGAATATTCAATAAATTAATGATTCGTCTGGGTTTTTCCCGATATATAGTGCAAGGCGGAGATTGGGGAAGTAATATTGCTACTTCTATTGCCTTTTATTTTCCTCAAAAGTCACTTTTTCTTTCTTAAAAAAAGTAAAAATTAATAGAAGTATAGCTTTATCATCTCTACTTATACCGCTTTTTATTTCGTTGACTCTAACGATACTTTTTAGATATATTACCTTACTGCTTTTCCATTTTCCATATACCTGGAAAAAATTCCCAAACTTGATTGACACTGATTAGATCAAATCCAAGTAGGGATGGAATCACAAAATTTCTACATGTCCAGACCCAATTTTAGTATTATGTCATTTATTGAATTTTGGATTTTGCTCCAAATTTTGAAATTGAAGAAATCCTATTACTAATTATTCTGCTACAACGTTATAGTGTTATTGGTTTACATTTGAACATGGCAATATTAACTAATTGGAAGTCTTTCCTATACGGACTATTTGGTATGATAGCACCGACATTAGCTTATTCTTCCAAAACATTTCAACAACAAGATGCAGGCTCTTTCTTCAAGACTTTACTTGAAGAAACCGGATATATGCATATTCAGGCGACAAAACCGGACACCGTTGGTAATGACTTTGGTTCTCTAACTCTGACTACTAATTTTATATTTTATATTTAATTGCAGCAATTCGAAATTATGCTAGTAGTCTTGCTTAAATCACTTAGGCATGCAATGAAATTAGGTTAAAATCAAGCATCCAAGTGTCGTAGAAATGCGATTAATTTAAATTAAAGATTTTTTGAAGTTTCACATTTCTGCAATGTTTTAGGTGTAGCACTTAGTGATTCTCCAGTAGGTTTGGCAGCTTATATACTGGAAAAGTTTTCATCCGGAACAAATCTCACTTTTCGATCATTTCATGATGGTGGACTCACAAAGTAAATGATTAATTAATTAGTAAATTTTTTTCCGCAATTTTTGTACGTACTGTTTGTTTTTCCAGAAAGTTTACATTGGATGAATTGTTGACCATAGTGTCCATTTATTGGTTTAATGGTAATATGATAAATGCCATGAGACTTTACAAGGAACATTTCCAGAATTCATTGTTTCATAAAATCAAGTAAGATTTCTCTTATTCGCTCTTGAAGCCAGCATTCTTCATCGGGTTACAAGTAACTTTTGATATAAAATGATTAGCAAAAGGTCGTTTGTTTGAGAAAACTTTTTTTTCATTTAATTAATTAAATTTCGAGAATTTTTTGAACAGTAATAGTGAAAATAAATTTGATTGTATACTTATTAAATTATAAACTTATTGCTTTAAAGTCAGTACATCAGTGTTCCAACCGGTTATGCCGTATTTCCGGACGAAGTGATTAAGCAGCCGGAAGAGCTAATGCGTATCAGTTACAATATAACAAGTTACACAGAGATCAAAGCTGGTGGACATTTTGCTGCTCTTGAAGAGCCGGAACTTCTTTGTGGTGATATCATCAAATTCGTTAAAACAATCCAGCTAAAATGAATTTGCAAATGTTGCAAAATGAAGGATGTTATTGACGATATTATTGACGCATGATTTTCAAATTTTCAACTTTCAGATCGAAGCACGCTCATGCCAATTTATAATTATTACAAATATTCCTAATTATAATTATAACTTAGAATATCTTTAATTTGCTTATGACTTCTGTATATCATCATAATTATCTTCTCACATCTTTCCATTTTTTTTTGTAAAATTAGGAAAAAAAGATCAATAAAATTAACATTCGTCGTAAAGAACTAGAAAAAAATTTTTAATGGCCTCGGTACATCTCTTTTCTCACAAATGCATATTATAATTACGCAATTAATTAAAATTATTTGTACCGGTACACAGCATTATTGATTTGTATAGCATTCTTCTGTCGCTGCTTGCTTTAATCACATGAAGGACTTTTAAATAATTTCAAAATAAAATTGAGAATTAGACATATTTTCTTTTATTCTATCAGCGTAATTATTTGAGAATGTGTTACCTAACGTAATTTCATGTGCGTTACATAAACGCTAACGTAAAGGTTTTCGACAAACTTAAAAATATAATTGATGGATACGTACAAATGGGTAAATTAGATTTTGTTGCAGAAACACATGGGAAATTAAGAAAATTGTATTAAAGAAAAGAAAAATTATAAATTACTCTCTACAGTATCACATATTTATATTAAAGAAAAAAAAAGTATTGTAATTCTCGGGATAGGGTTTACTACTTCTTTCTAGAGTAAAATATTGTGTATGCTTTTAAAATGATTAAAAATTATGGAAATAAAAATAAGCTTACAAAAAAAGATTGAGAGTAAAGAGTAGTTTGATTACCGAGATAATATTTACTGAGAAAAATTCAGAAATCAATATTTACATATGACTTTACGCTTACTGTATCATGCAGTTTTTGCAGCAAAATTAATTTGTACTTAATTGTTAAATTTTATATCGTTTTGTAGACTATGTCGTATCGCAGAATAATTGCCATTTCATCTCGGTAATCGTTATTAATTGTTTTATACCTTTAGATTCAATAGAAATTTCTCAAGATTTATTAAAATCAAAAAAAAGTTAAAAGAGTCCTAAGGTATAGGAAAGAGAATGTGTAAATAGAAGAAGAATTTCATTTGAGGTGTACTCCTTGTAACTCGATATTGCCATCGATGGAGAGCTTATCGATATTTCGAGGTGACATTCGATGTGTAAATGAACACACAAGACAATCATCCACATGACACTGTAACTTTAAAGAACTTTAACCATTTAAGGAAATTTAAAGAAATTTTTCACGTCAATGTAAAAATCTTAGAGTAAATTAAATTGAACAAAAGAAATGAACTAACAAGAAATCGGTTTTCTTCACAATAAAACAGCAAGTCAAAAGCTCGCTTTTTTTTGAACGGAAATTGGATATCTAACTCCTTCTCTTCCGTTCCCCATCGTTCCTCAGATCGGGTATTCCGAATCAGCTTCTGGAAACTACTCTTCTACATTTCGATTCTTTTTCAATTGTTAAAGTTTGATTAAAATGACTGATAACTGAAGCATTTCAGTTCATTGATAAAATAAAGAGCAAAAATCAATACGGTTTTGCACAGATCAATTTTCCAGATAGTTAAATTTTTCCTTTCTTGCATTGTCATAAAACTTCTCCAGCTATTCGGCTTAATAAAAATTTGATGTCTTATTAAGTGAAAATTTACTTTTCGGGCAATTCGAGGATTAAACCTGAATGCTATATCGGTGCCAGAATAAAAATCCACCACGAATTGTTTGGTTTGTTTTTTAACAAATCCTGATACATAAAGCTTTCGTCCTGGATAAAAATTTCCCGGGATATCTGCTGTGTACGGCACTTGCTATAATTGTATTTGAATCAAGTTGAAAAAAAAAAGAAAAATCAATTTGAAATGCCTTAACAAGGAAACAAAGTATAAACAAAGCCTTGAAGAAAATTAATCCAATGTAGTTTATTTTCAATTTCCTATTTCAATCTGATACCAATATCAAGATATAAATGGATGCGAATATTTAGTTTTATCCAGTGTAAGCACAAGCATTCATTGCACTTACGTAATATTTGCCTTCCCATGAAACTGTGTACAATTCGGCATCACCATTCATGTAAATGTGTGAAATGTTTGAAAGTGGTACGTAATATGCAAATCTGGCCAGTAATTTATGATCAATGAATATCTGAAATTGTTTGAAACAATTTCTCTTTTAATGATAAATAATAAGATAAAGAAAAGTCAGAACTAAAAATTACTCAAAATATTTAATTAGTGATTAATTAATTTTTTTCTAAAAAAAAGTAATTTCGAAAATTTTCAAAATTCACCTCAAAGTATTTGTCATGACATCTAATTCGTATGTCAAATTCATCACCAGGTGCCCATTTATGCTTTACTGAACCTTCTCTATAAAATATTTCTTAATGTTAATTTTGTAATCAGTAACAATTTTACAAAGCATTTAAGATTTACAAAAAGATAAACTGACCTTCCCCATTGACCATTAATACAAGCATTTAAATAAATTTTTTTCAAAGCAATGTTTGCTCGAACAGCAAGGAGTCGATTGTCGAGAATGTCACTGTCAACCTCTTTTTCCACTTTTCCACCATTTGTAAGGTTCAGAATAAATTCATTGCGTCCTTAAACTTTAAACTTTAGTATAATTCTAAAATTAAATTCTCTCATATAACAACCAAAACAATTTGAACCAATTTTGTCAAATTAAAAAATTTTACACCCATAATTTTGTGTGATTTATTTGTTTTAAGTTTTTGAGATTTTACATACAAATATTTTCAAACTGGTTTCCTGTCCTTCTCACCATCCTAGCGCACTTGTCATAGTCTTATTAAATTTATTCTTTTAGACCGACCAACAAGTTCCAAATTACTGACGCATTTTTAATGCTTTATTAAAACCATATTAATCATCTTAATAGCTTTAGATTAAATTATTATGTTCTTCGAGTTTAAAATTTAAAAATTTAGTATAAGTGTAAAATTAAATTCTCTTAATTCTCTGCAACTTAGTATGAATGTAAAATTAAATTCGCTCAATTCTCTGCCTCTTTCTTCAAGTTCAACATGAACAATCTAAGGCATAACATATTAACTCTGGAAAAAACAAACCAATGATATATCCTCGGACAATCAGTGATTGACCCGGCTGTAATTGATTACCTTCCAATTTTGACAGGTAAGGCACTGGCTGCAAATCGTTCACTTGCTACTGATAATGTTTTGAGATAATTTTAAATTATATCAATGACATTTTTCTGTTTAATTATTCATCGGTAATTAAAATTATGAGATAATTTTATTTTTTCTTTACTCGAAAAACTGATTTAAAATATTTGAAAAATTAACTAACAAAGCTATTATCTCGTCCAGTAATGAAATTTTTTTGCGTGATTTTTTTTGTTTCATTCCCGAATAGTTTCCTCAAAATCGATGACATCGATATGATGACAAAAAGTTATTGGTCGAAGGAATAATAGACAGACACATACACAGATGGACACACACAAACACACACATATACACTTGGCTTAGAAATTAAATTGATCTCTTCTGATCCGTTGAATTTGATCCAAGTCAAATTACTACCATAAACAAATGTGTATCTGCAATAAAAAAATTGGGTATCGAAATTAAATTTGAAAAGCTAAATTATTTGATTATTTTGTAGAATAAAATTGTAAAAAGGATTTTATTTAAACAACAGTAAAAGTATAAAACTTTAAACTTGATAAACCTATTTAAGTTTGTGACTTTTTAAATTCAAATTTTACAAAACAAATTTCAAAATATAGTCATAATAGAAATGAAATAATGCTAGAAAAAGCAGAATATAGATAGAGGAAAACAAATATTCGGCATTCAAAGGATATCGAAATTGCTTTTGATAGTGTAGCGGTGATGTATCACAATGATAAATTTTCAGAGAGCAAAATTAAATTCACTGTACAAGAAATGAATCGATGTCTCGATCGAACACTTTAATGTCTGTTCTCATACAACGGGACAAATGACAACGGGAAAAATTATGGAGAAGAGGAAGAAGAAGAAGAAGATTAAACTATTTTCTGTTACATTGTCTTTAATGAACTTTTTTTCTATTTGAAGAGAGTGACACTAGAATGAATGCAAGAATTATTGTAAAAATGAAATAACTGCGACATTTCAGGAAGTATTGGAATAATATTTAATGTCCGAAGTAATTTCTTTCAAAACAAAGGAAATTAGTCTAGTTAATAATTGCGATTTCATAACTAATTTAACATATGTTAAAAGCAATAAAGTAGAGAATTAAAACTAGATTTGTTACCCGTATCTAGATGTGTCTGAACGAATTACTTGACAAAAGGACATTGAAGAAGGTAAAATGAAATTTCCAATTAATTCAGCTTTTAATAGCAAATAATGAATATCGATAATAGTAAGGACAACTTGCAACAGCAACATTATTAACGAGATTAGTAATTAGAAGTATTTTCCAAATGCAGTTGGGAAATAAAAAATGTTCCACATTCATTTATCAGAAGCGAAAATAAATGATATCATTTTCGTTTTATCGAAAAGAAAGAACAATTAAATGAAAGTTTTAATGAAATTTTAACTTTTCTAAACGAGCAACGGAAACCCTTGTTTGTTTTTCAAACTATTCTGCACTAATTTTCGAGCAAGTTAACTCCCAAATTAACTTTTTAGGATTGATTTTGGAATCGAACTATGTTAATTTCTTCATGAATTCTTAGATTTCAAATTAATTTTAAATGGGTTTGAAATATTTGGACTTTAAATAGTCATTGAATGCGGTAGTAATGATACGTTTGAAATAAATATATATAAAATGTAAGTATATGTATGTTTGTATGTGTGTATGTGTATGTGCTGTATGTGTACTTTTTTTTATGGGATGTTATGTATTTCTCAATACTTTAAAAATGTATGTATATGTGTGGCATGTAGATGTATGTATGTATGAGTGTATCGTTTTTTTTTCCATTTTAAAAAATATATCACACTGAAATATTTTTCTATAAGAAATGAAAAATAAGAATGATAGTTTTTTGGAACAAAAATGAAGCGAAAAATTCCTTTGATAATTAAATTTGAAATGACAGAAATGTAAAGCGCCTGTGTGGGGAAAAAATTAAAAATTTATAAAATGAATTTAATGATTAATTTAAAAGGGAAAAGGTGATCCAAGAAATGCTACAGCAAAAGCACAATGTCAATGCCATCCGAGCAGAAGGCATCAATGACATTTTGCGATACTTTAAATAGGCGAGTAAAAATTGAAACTTTTTTGGAAGATTTTAAATAATTAAATGTGATTCAATTAGTCAAATTTATTCAATCAAATTTTGTTCCAATAGCTCTAATACATAAATAAAAAATGTTTGTATAGATTTCATCGGGAAAAAAAACTTGGAAAAATGCTAAATTGTAGAAATACTAAATTATTGTGATTGAATGTAATGAATTTCGTATGGAATGATGTCGAATATGAAGGCCACTAAGCTTATTAGAAATTTAATTTCATTCATTTGTTATGCGCCGTGGAAATCGTCAATCTGATAAATATTGTATTTATAACAAAATTTGGCTTTTAATATCAAATTGGTCATTGCCTTCTAGACAATTCTCAAAGATCGTGAGCAAAAAAAATATCGAATTGTGGATGTTAATAGAGGGGAAGTGTAGAGGAAAGTCTGGATTACTAGAAAGTGCAACTACTGCATGCACGGTTATTTGCTTTAGCACCTATAAATGGGCTAATTAAAAAGCAGTTATAATTACTAGGGCCAAAAATTTTGCCCAGGAACAAGTTTTGTATGAGCAATAAAGGTATATTTTCACATATCGATTGGACAAAACAAAAACGCCACTTATATTTCTATTTATAGTAGCCAGACGAAACAAAAAAAAAAAAAAAAAAGGAAGAAAAAATAAAAAGTAGATGTAGAAAATAAAGTTTATGATAAACTAATTTATTCAAGAGAAAAATGTGTTAAAAAGAGAAACAAGGATGAACTGTTGGTTCCATTATTGTGCTCCAGAAAAACTGGATTCTGATGAATCATTGATATCAATAGAGTACAGTTAAAAGTATTAAAATAAATTAGAAATAATTAAGAGATGCTAAATGAGAGCGCAACTAATTATATTTAACAATCAAATCATTTTTCTTGTGATCGATCTCTGATCGAAACCATATATTAAATCATATGTTTCATTTCCATGTGAGATTATAAAATTTCATAATCTCAATTTTTTGGCGATTGAAAAGATTTTATTAAACATTCGCCCAAACTTTAGCAAATATCGGTCTTTTTTTCAGCCGAAAAATTCGTTTGAAATAATTCTTATTATTTCATTCTTTTATTTGATTTCAATTGGCTATTATACTTGCTTCATGATTTGTTTAATTTCCATAAAAGCACCGTATCCCTGAATAGAAATGACAATTTGGGTTTTTTTGCTGCATATACCGCATAAATTTCAACTACAGTAGTAAATTTTGAAGATTTAATAAAAGAAAAATGCATACAAAGGATATGAGGCTAATATAAGAAGTGGTGTGTACAATATACAAATAATATATATAATTATGATTACATAAATTTAGATTGAGTAAATAGATTGGCACCTAACTGTCACTGAACAAAAGATGTCATCTAATTTTACAATGCTTTTGACAAAGACTTTTGTGGCAGTAACATAAGAAGATAATATTTATTATTCCCTATTGGAATTGTCCGTATTTGTTGACAAACTTTTGATGCCATGAACAATTGAAAATATTTCGTGCTACAACTGCAATGTAATTTAAAACATATGATCGAATTATCGGTAAAAATAATTTCAATTCTAATTTAGAGATCAAAAAACACAGCCAAATGAAATATGATTTCGTGTAACCAGAAAAAATTGAAGATCTAACAATAGTTATTATTTGTTATCGACAATTTAGAAGAAGAGTATTGATTTGCTGATTATCCCTTTTGAATTATTTGTGACAGAAACAAGTATCGAAAAATAAGCCAATGTTTAAACATTTGCTGATTGACAAAATTAACTGATTCATCGATGAACAGGAGCAGAAAATATTCCTCTCATAAGTGACATGTCGAGATATTACTGGAACAAATGACTTGTTTTCATGAAAGAGATAACCTATCACCATCAATACAAGGATGCATTGCTGAAGAAATTTCTCATTCGAGATAAAAGACATGAAAAAGGAAGTGTGACGATGTATGCAGTGAGTGTAATTTTCAAGCAAATTACGAAAGGTCAAGCAGAAGTCATACAAACTAAAAGATGGAACTATGCCTCAACTAAAAGCTAACATGAAGTTTTCAGATTGAAGAAAAAAACAGAAGTGAAAAATTTGATATCATTTCGCAAATACTGAAATTAAAGGAAGCAAAATTATGGAAGACCCAGTTAATAGATAATTAATAGAGCAAGACCTAATTAATTGGCAAATTATTAATTTGGAATAAAATTTGAAAATATCGACTGATATTTCAAATGCAAAGAAGTAAATTATTTGATATTTTTTCTTTCCAATAAATAAACATATTTTTAATGAAGTAATTTAGCAGCTTTTTTTTTCCTTGCATTTAAATAAATCACATTTTCAAATAAATTAAATAACATGAATAAATTATAAATAAATTGAATAAGTGAATTGCACGTGCGATTCTAATGATCAAATAAAGTTTCTTAGGAAGGAAAAAAAATGCTACAAAATTTTTGAAATAAATTGTGAAATACATTGAAGTGATCAGTGCTGCAGCGGATGGCATGCACGACACACTAATGCATCACTCTAATCAAATGTGCATATGTGTCACTTTTTTTTGCTTTTAACTTTGATATGAATCGAACAGGAATTTCAACAGAATTATGATGCAACGAAAACATACACAGTATATTGATGTCACCGTGCCTATTTTAAAATTTTAAAATTATCAGTCATTCAATTGAAATTGAACATTTAAAGACAAATTAAAATTGCTGATAATTGCTTTCTGAATCATATCATTTGAATCATATCATTTGAAACACTTGTTGCATTTGTGGTATCAAACAATTTCCTTATAAAAAAAAATTTAATTTTCTGAAAATTAAAGGAAATAATACTTCCTATAAAAATACATCGAAAAACGGTTCTTTTTAAATCACAAAGCGGAATAATTAATTGTTTGATTAAAATTATCGTCAGGATGCCATTAAAATCATCCTTTCAAATATAAAAATACATTTTTGAAGTTATCCAACTTCAAATGGATTAATTCATTGGCAGAATGATGCGAATCACAAGAAATGCACTGAATTTTGATCCACATAAAAATCTCATGCATTAATGGTCATGTTTTAAATTTACCAAACATTTGCTCAGTTTACATGAATGTAAAATTCTCGTAAAATTTTATCCATTACATTTTCCATACTCTCTGGAATGAATTCCTTCTCATTTCGATACACGTAACGTAAGTGCATCCATCATCAGGTAGACAGAGATTTCTGATGTAGTAACAAAGGAGTGTTACACATATCATTCAACAACCATTTTTTATCCTTGACAAATCAATCAAACCAGTTTCACAGTGCTGTTTTTTTGCTCTTCGAAAAAATCATTGGATTCAGACGTTCAAGCAAAATGAGAAAGACAATAACAAATCGCATAAATTGTAATGCAAGCATACATTAACGAAATAAAAGAAATGCAGAAGAAATTTGCATGCATATGTGTTACTAAAAAATTACAAATTTTGATGTCATTTAATATTGTCAACATTACCATCAAGAATTTTCATGCAATAGTCAATTCTATAATTTCTGAATATTTTCTAACTGATTCCATAAGCTGATAATATTACCTGCTGATGAAATGAGAAGTTTAAGATATAAAAAAAATTGATGAAAAATTTTTATAGCAAATACCTTAAATATCAAATTTCAAGTAGTTTTGATTCGCTTATTCATTATATATTTGATTTAAAAAATCAATGAAAATTTTGCATCAAAAAAGATTGCTTTTTATGCTGAAATATCATTAGTCATAAAACACACAATCATAAAGATCAAATTAAAAAATATTGAAAATTGTGAGTGAAAATATTTTTGCAAAATGAACAAAGACTGTACATAATGTTAGGAAAAAAATTAATTGTTCCAAACATTACACTGAAAAAATTCTCTCATTAAGATGTCATCAAAGGAGCAGTTACGATATGCCATTTTGCTTGATGAACAATCCAAATTTAATTGATGTTATTTTTAGTACTCAAAAATACTAACTAATTAGCACATTTATGCAATACTCATCACATCAGCAAATGTTTACAAAGAAATAAATATATTCCGTGACACGAAAGAATTTCACAAAAAAGGATTCGCGCACAAATCATAAACCATGTGAAGTAAAAGTTTACATGTGATTTTTTTTTAAAAAATAATTATTACGAAGAATTTTCCACCTTTTTGATCGTAAAAATTTGTTGCTAAGAAAGTTAAACGAATCAAACGCAAGCAATTACAAAGTTACTTATCTTTCAGCATTAGCAATAAAATGCAATTATCAATTTGTACATAATATTCCTGCAAGTTTCATCAAGAAATTTGGAAAAAAAATATTCATGACTAGCCTTCGGGAAAGAAGATTTACGGAGCTTTCACTTCCTCCTCATTCTAGAAAGAATATTAGGATCGAACATCTATGCTACATTGCTATTCTCAAATGTTCAACCCAATTTTGAACTATTTCTTCAGAATGTTAATAAGCATTTCCTCTTTTCCAATCTTCTTGGACCTTCTCAATGAAAAAAGAATTAAATTTTAAATAAGTACTCCAGCAAATATATTTTGCATATATATGAATACTGTTTGATAGTGCATCAGTCAAACATAAATTAAAAAATGAGCATTCAATAAAGAATCTAATTTAAAAAAAAAAATGCGCCAAACGACATCATTTTCTTATGTATTTCACATGATATGGAACGAAAGAACATTGCATGTTCTAGAAATTATCGATGTCCTCAAACCATTAATGATTATCTATTTGCTTCCTAAAAGTATAATCATGAAATGCAAATATTTGTTCAAGAAAATGTGAAAATTTTCTAATAAAAATTCTGATCGCGGATTTCTTCAATTGAAAATATGAATTAAAAACATGTAAATTTGTTTACTTTAAATAAAATCCCTTGTGAAATTCGCATCGCATTAATATTTCTAAAATAAAAAAAAAAAGACAGTGGTGACAATGTCCTCTTAGTTTTTTCAAACTTGTTATCAATTGAAATAAAACCAGTATCCAAACTATTTTTTTTAAGACTTTCGTAAAGTCTGTAATTCTATTATATCTTCAGGATTTTCGAAGTAGAAATAAAATATTCTTATATGAAATAGCGAATAATTGTCCGAAAATTGACAATTTTTCAAGTTATAAAAGATAATTCGTCCATTTAATTCATAATCTTGACTGATGAATATTACTAGTCTTATCTGTCGGTATTTCAGCAGCCCACAAATTTCCTCGTACTGCACCAAATATGCAATTCCATCTTAAACTCTTGAAATAATCTACTGATTGCCGGTTTTTAAAATTCGTTAAAGATCAAGAACTACCTGATCAGCGATTATTCAACGATCATAACCTTGATGGATGAATCAATTTTTTTAAATGTAATTTACTCGTAGGTAACACTATGAGATAACACTTAATGCTGAGATTTCATTCGAAACAAAAAGGATCAGTTCGAGAATTCTGGAAAAAATCCTGGCAGTGATGGATCACATTCGCTCGTACTCATTAATCTTTAATCGATTTGGGGAAAATCCATTACTGTCAGTAGCGATAAAATTCAAAGTAGTTTCAAGGTGACAGATTTTCACGTTGAAACGCATTTAGAACTAACAATGTATCCAATTCAACTGTCACCTAACTTCTGAAAACTAGCATAGTGTGGAAGTAAACAGAAAGTATTTTGAAAAATTGTAATCTAAAATATCAATCGATTAGCCTTTATAAGTAAAAAAGTTTTGGCTAAAGGTTTGATTTTTAAAAAAATAAATAAATAGCAAAGCAAATTATTGAATATTATAATTATTCTAGCTAATCTATTAATTATTTCTAAGGAAAGACGAATCGAATGTTACAATGTTGTTTAATAGTACAGCGAAAACTTCGTTGTAAAATTGATTTCTAATGCTGTGCACACACACATACACATTTCTAATAAAGAGGAAAATTTAAGCGTCGTTTGATAGCATTGAAAAATTACTACAGATTGTCGAGAGTCAAAGAACCATTACTTTATTCCGGATGAATCCATTCAGAAAAAAAATGAAAGTTTAAGCTTTGAACTTTTGAATCTGATGATTTAGCATTGTTAGAATGCAAATTTTATAAAACAACATATTTATTGATGGTAGAAAAACTAATTCTTCTGTTCTCTAACCTTGAAGATAGAAAATTATAAAAATTATTTTGAAAAGGAAAAAATCTACGTCATCATCACTTCTTTAACTTTTCTTTCTCTATTTTACAAATCTTTCACTGATTATAAAGTCATAAAAGGCGGTTGAAGCCGCAATATCACGAAATTTCGAAAAATCTGTTATGCCGTACGTATATGGCTTAAATGATGCGAAAATTTCAATAAACATTGATTGTCGTCAGCATCGACAAAGATATCAATAAATGTTAAATCAAATAATTGAAAATAAGCTGATACAAATTGCTTAAATCATTCTAACGTATTTTATTAATTTGAATAAATAAATACAATAAAGATACACATATGTTGTGATCACCTACTTCCGATAAAAATGAAGGAATTGTTAAGCCATTTATTCCTTATATTTAACTCTAACACTTTTAAAAACTAAGAAAAAGCATCTATCACACAGTTTAGCTTGCAAGCAAATTTGCACATAAATATGGCCTGATAGTGATCTTTGGCGTACAAACGCCACATATCGATCAAATTTATATTGGAATTTAAAATTTTATGTAAACTTCTGATATTGGTTTAAAAAGAAGACAAGAAACTGGCGACAAGTCCTGATAATTCCAACAGTGATATTACTACGAAAACCATAGACAAAAATGGTAATATAACTTCAAAGACATTACTAAAAATGGTAATATCGTTGAAAAATAAAACAATTGCGAATGCAATACTATTCTTTTTCAAATTTTGTCACTGAAACCAAATTGTTTGTCTTGAACTAAAATTTCAAATATTATTTTTTTTTCAAATATAATATATTTTTCAAATATTATATTTGAGCTTAAAAAAGAACAAATCTTAACTGTTACTTGATATTTTATTATGCGATGAATGGAGAACTGACAATTAAGGTGACAATCCAAATTTATCATCGGCCAGTCTTTGCCGTTTCCTTTTCGAAGTTTTTATATTTCTTCTCGTTTCTATTCTTTACATTTATTTCCAAAAATCTCTCTTTATAGAATACTTTCTTGGTGCAATGTTTTCTGATACCATATCTTTCCATTTCTATTTCTTTTAAATTTCCAAAATTTGACTTAATTGCTATTCGCTTTAATGTTACCGATGTGTGCTTGTATTTGATGCATTCATTGTCCACTTCAGTTGTTTTGTCTTTTAAATTGTTGCAGAAATTTCAAAGACTCTTTTCAAGTATTGCTTTCTTCTAAGGTATTTCAATTGGAACTTTTGTATGTAAGAGAAATTTTTACTCTTCTTCATGGATTATTTACGATTTGTAGCATTTAAAATAGTTTAAATAGCGATAGCTTTTATTCGCGAATACTTCCAATAAATTTGCTAAGCCATGTTAAACGTTCAGTCCACTGTTGGCCATAGCTATTGCTAGTATTTCATAAGAAGAAGAGCCTGATTGTTGCTAAGCACTCTAGCCTTGCTTACTTATCTTTTTTTTGTTTTTTTGTCATTGCAAATAATAAGCCTAATAGTTTCTACATTGAATCACTACTTCTGTCATAACTGTTTAGAATTTGAAATGGAAATTTGAGAGAAACAAATTTTGTTTTCAGTGCTTTTAATTCTTTTTCGCAACCATCGCAATTGTCCATTAAATAGGGCAGTTATCATCACGAAGAATATATACAGATGTGCTAAATGATATATGGGAAAAAAATTGAAATTATTGTGTCAGAATTATTAATTCCTTCAAATTTGTAATCATATTTAAATTAATGAACTTAAAATTGCTATTCTATAAATAAAAACTTCAATTAATGCAAACAAAAAAAAAAAAGAATAATAGGCAAAACTCGGTTATGGATGGTTCGGTTTGGAAAGCTTTAAACAAAATGAGAATGATAAGCTTGCATATTGGCTCAAAATTATTTCTAGATGAAGGCAATTATAAAAAATTCGGTATGAGTCAATTGCGAAGATTTGATATGAAACAGATGAGAAGATTTGATCTAAATCAGATACAATCAGATACAACTTTTTGGCTTCAAAGTTTTCATCGAGTATATTTGCAAATTTTTCATTTCATTTTCATAAATTTATAGTAACAACTTGGCATTTTTTAAATTCCACAAACGTGGATAGCAAGTGGAAGCTATTTTAGGAATATTTCATAGAGCATTGGAAATAGATTGTCATAAAAATCAATCCTAAATGATTTATTTTCGGTTTTTCCATGAATTTTGATTTTTTTAAAATAAATTAATTCAAAATAAGCAGCATAATTGAGGTAAACAAAATTAAAGAAATTATGACAAATCAATAGACACTGGAATGGAAGTCAAATATTATTCAGTTCGCAGTTTATTCTGCACTTTTCGTCTTTTCCAATGATTGCATCATTTTGTTTTGTTTTTAAAAACAAACCAATTACTTTGAAACTGCGCAATTCTATCACAGTTACTTTTAAGCAAAATAGAAATTTAGCAAAATGAGAAATTTGATAATTGAATAAATAATTTCAAAAATCTTTTAATTACTGATAAAGCAATGCGTTCCAAATCATTTCTAAATTAAAGCAATCTATGTTAATCATTTTTAAATTAAAAAATGTTAAATGATTTCATTAAGACAAGTTTGAAGAGAATATTACACAAACATTCATCTATCTTACGACCACTACTGATATCACTGATATCCATGTGGTCATGCATATCCAATCATGCGATTGATGATGAAAACATTTATCATTTAAAATAACCATATTTCCAGTCAACTTTTTCACATCTGCTGTTGTTTTTTTTCCCAGCCATCTTCCTGCTCTTTTTCATTTCTCTGTGTTATTTGCAATCATTTCTCTCTAACATACAGAAATTTACACATTAAACAAAGAAATAAAATTTTTGAAAGCATTTTAGGGCATGCTTATAATTTTCAAAAAATTTTTCCTGCTTATCCCATCGATTTATTTTGAAATGTAAATGATGGAACAGTTGTCCAAATAGAGCGCATTCTTGTCAATGCTATCATCAAGGCTCATTTCATTCATTGCCTATTCCATTTTTCTCTCTGTTTGTTTTCGTTAGAATTTTTTTTTTCCGGAAAATATAAATAAAAAATATTTATATTTCAAATGAAAAAAATGGCATTTCATTCTGATCGAATATTGATTCTCTTTTAGCGATACTACTTATTGTTTTCATTCATACACTTCTGTCGATTAAATAATTTTCTGAATTTCAATTAATTACTGATTCATTCTGTCTTTGACAAATGTAATTTGTTGTCTCAGTAAAATTTATATCTGTTTTGTTTTTTCATAGAATTTGCTAAACAGCAGTAAAAAATGATTTAAATTAAAGTTTCACAACATTAATGAAATTTAAATGACTCATATTTCTGCTATGTGTTGAAAAAATTACAAATGGAATAGCAAGTAATTAAATTTCGAAAGTTTTCTTTTCATTAGCACTAAATGTAACTGATGCAAATTATTTATTTAATTGCATTAATGCTAGGATTTAAATTAGTCAGCATCGATTTTGCTCGATGTGATTTTTTTTTCTTAGTTATAGAGTTTAACGTCACACAAGAATTCTTACTATATTTATAAATGAAAATAAATGGTCGGAGCAGAAGAACTGGACAAATCCTAAAATTTGATGAAAGCATAAAAAGCATAGAGGTGCAAGATGACTGTCATAATTTTAATCTGATTAAAAAAATTAAATCAACTCTAGAAATAGAGCTGAAGAAAAATGACCGCATTTTTATTTTGAAAAAAGACTTTAAATTTTTTCATAATTTATCTCAATCGTGCTGGAAAAATAGACAACAGTTAGTTGGCCATTGTCAAATTGATTCAATTTAATAAATTACCTTCGATTAGCAATATTAGAACAAATTGTGGTTTAAATTTTAACTAACCGTATTCTCTCATATACAGATTGTGATGAGTTCATCACTATTAAAAAGTGTCTTCAAGAAAGAATCAGGTGAAGGACGGTATCGGAAACAAAAAGAAAAGGATGACACTTTCACTGATGAAGTGAATGACGTGATGTCCACTTCATCATCTGTAAGAATTTGTTTTTTATTTTTATCTTTGCATTTTTTAAAATAATTTCAATATTGGATATTAAAACATTGAATAATTTCTATTATTAAATAACTTTAGGTCTTAAAATCGAATGTTTGAAGGAAGTAACAATTCTTAAGTGACTGTCTTTGAAAAGAAATGAAGTTTTCAACATTTCTAAAAAAAAAAATTCGATTATAGCTAAGGCACGCATTAAATCTTTTATAATGAATTCATTAATGTTCGATTTTCGCGTTTAAGTTTACCGATGGATTGAAATATTAATTCAGTAATTAATATTAGATAACATAGCAAAAATTGGAGTTTTTTTCCAGACGACAAATGAGCAGAAATGCAGTGTTGCGGCAAAAGATTCAAGTCCGGAAGCTTACGTAACATTTTCAGTGCGGGTATATCTAAAGGAAGGACATAATTTGGTCATTCGAGATGCTTCAGGTCAAACTTAGATGACTTGAAATATTTCAGAAATTATTTTTGGTATGAAGTCTGAATTTTAATTAAATCTTTTACAATTCCTCCAAAAAATGAAAAAGGTTTTCATTTCTTGACTTTATTTTCCAGGAAGCAGTGATCCATATGTTAAATTTAAATATAAAGGCAGAACTTGTTTCAAAAGTTCAACAATTTACAAGAATTTAAATCCAATCTGGAATGAAGAATTCACATTATTAATAGACGATCCCACTACACCAATTTGTATGGACGTATATGATTATGACCGTTGGGCAACCGATGACTATATGGGTGGCGCTGTTATTGACCTCAGTCATTTAAGGCTTTTCCAGTGAGTTAATTTATGCATAAGTACGAATAAGTCAACGGCAAGTTAGGAAAGTAAAAATAATAAATTTAGGATGACAATGGTGAAGTTAAAACTACAGGAAGAAGGGAATGATGAAAATATGGGTGAAATCGATGTTGTGATTACAATTTCACCTCTAACTGCAAGTGATAAAGATGAGGTAAAGTTTGAACACTATGAAATTTCTATTAAAAAGATCTATTTAAAGTGAGAAGAGAATATTCAAATTGAAAAAAAATTTCAAATAGAAAATTCAAAATTCAAATTGTCGTGCTTTCAATGTACTATGGTCGTAGATAAATCAAAACAGTAATGAACACATTAAATTCCCATCGTTGTATCGCTTATATTCTTATATCAGATCTGTCGTCCCACAAATTTACAGAACGCTCCAAAATTTTACTTCAAGCCACAATTTTGTGATCAGTTTCTCATCTATATAATTTGATTTGATTATAGTTTCTAAAGAAAGCGACTCGTGGAATCATTTGTGAACGGCCAAAAAGGACATCTCAAAGAAGTAGGACAATTTTGTTTTTTTTTTTTTTTTTTTTCACTTTGTCTATTTCCTCCTTTGTGAATTAATTTTTTTTTGATTTTGAAATTTTTATTGTAAAAATTTGCAAATTTTAGAAATTAGAAATTTTGCAAGTTTTCAAAAATTTCTTCATGTAACAACTTTTTAGAAAAATCGTTTTACAGTGACACAAGTTTGGTCATCAATTGCAAACATTGTTCTGATCGAAGGGCGAAATTTAATGGTGGAAAATAGTTCCGAAAGCAGTTTCCCAGATCCATTTGTAAAATTTAAACTTGGAAGTGAAAAATATAAAAGCAGGGTATAATTACGTATATTTCCTGTGATTAAAAATTTTTTATCTATTAGTATTATGAAAAACGAGCAACACTCCAATAATAAATTATCGGGATTTGCAGCATATAGTACGGAACTCTAGTCCGAAATGGTTGGAGCAATTTGATTTGCATATGTTCGATGAACCAAAACATATACTTGAAATGATGGTTATTGACAAGAAAACTAACTTGAATATTGGAAAGTACAGATTGCTTCTGGACAAATTATTTATGTTTACTGTTTATCCTAAGATGAATTATATTCAACTTATATCCATTTCATAATGAAATCTAGAACGAAAAATCAAAGTTGAACTGTATGAAAAAAATATTTACTTATTTTCAAAAAAGAAAAAAAAAGACAGACAGTTTTAAAAAATTATTAAAAGACTTGCAAACAGTGTAAATTCCGGAAATTCATCAAAGAACAAATTAATTCATACGTAAGGAAATAGACGAAGTCAAAAGGAAAAGAAAATTACAATTAAATTTGTCCTACTTTTCTGAGATGCCCTTTTGCGTTCACAAATGATTCCGCAAGTCGCTTTTTCCAGGGAATATGATCAAATCAAATTATATTGGGGAGAAATTGATCATAACATTGTTGCATTCTAATTAATTTAGATTTTCTCACCGTATTTTAAATGAATTTTTTTAATAGAAATCTCATTGCGTTCAAACATTACCTTATCTTTATCACTGGCAGTTAGAGGAGAAATTATAGCATCGATTTCACCCATATTTTCATCGTTGCTTTCTTCTCATAGTAATAATTTCTTTTTTTTTTAATTGATAATTATCTCCTTTTCAATTACGAATTAATAATTATTTCTTTTTTTAACACTACCGTTTTATTCCATTATTATCATTCTAAATTTTATTATTTTTATTTATTTAAATTGCTTTAATTCATTGGAAAGAAATAATAATTATTAATTCCATTTATTGCGTTAAGTATTTAATAATGGAAAAAAATAATTATTTCAATATAATGTTACTTATAAAAAAGTTTTTTCTAAAACTAATATTATGAATGAATTATTAGTGAAAATGTCAATCAATATTTGTTAATTAACCATTTATAAAATAGTTGAGATAGTTGAGCAATTTTTTTTAAAGTCAGTTACTAGCATGGAATTTATTCGTTTGCTACATAAATAAAAATGAATAAACGAATTTTGTCAATTTATTTGAAATTTCAGATGCAGCCTAGATTTAGACAAGTTGGAAAAAGAAACTTCGAATCAGATTGTTTGTGAACTGGATCGTGGTAATGGTAAGGTGTCCCATATTTTTTCTACTTTTGATAATCACAGAAGGTACTGTGCAACGAAAAGATCTGAACGAAGGAAAGTAGCATTATTCCTTTGAAAAAAAAAAAAATTCATGGAAAATAGATAATTTTTTGCTGCAAAAAGTTACATATTATACGAACTTGAACCAGATTTTAAATTATTTCAAATATTTTAAATAGTCTAAAATTCGATTCAACCTTTTGATAGTAGCCAAAAAGCAATTCTCACATTTCGAAGATTAAAAATTTTTAGCTATTTCGAACAATTTCTTAATTAATATAAAAGATGAATGGAAAATGTAACAATGAATATTTATTTCAGGTTCCCTTCTTCTACTTGTATCAGTGACAGGTACATCATCTACCGATGCAGTCATCGATCTGTCAGATTTTTCCGATGATATTAGGAATGCTATTACAGAAAAATATGTTGGTTTCATTTCGTTTTTTAACCAGATTTTTATAATTTTTCAAAATTTAATATCGCTACAGAATAATAGCGAAGGAATTTCTCGGAATAATGAAATGATATTTTTCTTTCTGCGCAATTTCGATAAACTTTAAATGAAATGTTTGCAGAGTTTGCGAAGAACCTATGAATGTTTCCGTGACATTGGTTTCCTTACTGTGAAAGGTCAATTTTTCGAATAGTTTTATGTAGTATTTATCAAACTGATTATAGTAGATTGTCTTCACAGTTCATCCAAGTTATTTAAAAAATTTTTATTAAATTCTATATCTTTATACATGCTCTCATTTTCCATATTCTTCCTCATATAATTAATCATTTGTCATTCCTATGATAGCTATGGTTTCCATTTCCTTGGATCCAAATTACACTGTCATTTTGAATTTCCTTTTTTTTTTGAAAAAATGAAAAAACAGTAGTATAATAGCAAACTATCGAGAAACTCATTAAAGAGGAACCACTCATTCAGCCAATTTATTCATTCCAATATATACAATACATACACCAACTCATACCCACCTACATTCATTCATTTCTATGTATATACACTTTTTTAATTTTTTTTTTAAATTTTTTAATTATTTATCCATATGAACAAATTCCCATCAGACTTCTAGATTCATACACACCTATGTATATTCGCACATTTGTTTTTTTTTTTTTTGAATAGTTTTATGTTAGTATATCAAATTGATGGTACATTGCTTCCATAATCCATCCAAGTTAATTAAAAAATTTTTATTAAATTCTATATCTTCATACATACCCATTCACCACTTATGTACCCAAAATCATTCATTCCCATACATGTGCACTCATTCACATCGTCCACACGCTCACCCATTTTCGCGCATATTGGTATATGCCTATTTAAATGCGCCTAAAATTTTAAAAAAAATTTAAATCTACACGATACATTTTGCAGTATTTCGTGCTCGAAATTTAGCATCAATTGATGCGATGAATAAAAGTAATCCATTTGTGGTTGTTGAATTGGTAAATGCATTATTGCAAACACATACGGAATATCAAACAGTTAATCCGGAATGGAACAAAATTTTTACATTTTACGTATTTTATTCCATTTATTCCATATTATATTTGCACTCTTTTTCTGATTCTTAAATCATACAATTTCGAATTTCCGAATTCATGTAATCAAATCAAACAATCAAACAGTATTTCAAATCATTTTAAACTACATCAATATTCAAATAAAAGTATTATTTTGTTTTATCTTAAGCATGATTTGAAATATTTTAGTGCAGTGAAAGATATACATTCTATACTTGAAATAACAATTTATGATGAAGATCCAAACAAGAAGGCGGAATTTTTGGGTAAAATTGCAATTCCATTATTGCAGGTAAGGCTAAAGATCATAATTTGTAAACTAAAAATATGAATGGAAAAATGATCAAAGAAAAAAGATCTAATTATAAACAATCGAACTAATTACTAAAGAATCTTTTTTGTAGATTCAAAATTGTGAGTCAAAATGGTATGCTTTAAAGGATCGAAAATTGCAAACACGAGTTAAAGGACAAATACTACTAGAAATGGATATCATCTGGAATCCGGTAATTTTCAAGACATAAATCACAAAATATGTCTTTTTTCTTCATAGAACCGGAAACTCTAACATACTCAGTTTACATCTATATAACAAGCTACACGGAAAATGCACTGACTTTCCAACTTTCAGTTCTACTCTCGATTTTTTTCCTGAAATAAAACCTTTCACAGATCCGTGCAGCAATCCGTACATTTACTCCACAGGAACGGAAATACATACAGACAAAACCAAAGTTTAAAGGACGTCTTTTTATGAAAAGTTACGCAAGGTTTGCAAAGTTTTGATGCGTAGCTTTAAAAATTAAAAAAAAAATAAAAGAAAAATAGCTTTAAAAATTAAAGGAAGCAAATGCCATGAACCATTTGGAATATACCGACCAGAAATAAAAGATCCGGCTGAGCCAAAAATTCTGGAAGAAATTTGCTTTCCAAAGGAAGAGCAACAAAATATTCCCATCATTATCTTCAGCTTTAACATCAGAAACCAACGATATCTTAAGATTCGTTCGAAATTTTCAACAATCCACACTGCTAATATTCCAATTGATAATTCGAAATTCCGGATCTTTCCAGATTACGAGAATTTCTTTTGGTATTAGTGCAAATTGGAGATTATATACAGAGTTGTTTCGACTGGGTTTCACCTATACGCTCATTGTTTGCATTCATGGTAAGCAAGTTTATTTTAACAAATGTAATTTTTAATTTTTAGATTTAAAAGTTAACTAGAAATCCGTTCAATATTTTAATGTCCTATGAAAGTGGAATCTAGTGATTCCCAGAGAAATGAATCGCATCTAAGAATAAATTGTTATGTAAAAGATAGGGAACATTTAAGTTTAACTTAGATTATCATCTGTCATCGATTAGCAGCAGCTGCATTAGTTTTCAAATAGTATCAAATTCAAGAATAATTATCCAATTTGTAATTTAACACTCTGTACGTTAGCTGTGTAGTTAACAATGATTCCTTTGGAAAGATGAAGTTTAGAAATCTGAAGAAGAAGAGAAAATCCCGACAGAATCAATTTCACTTTTCATATCGAATGTCACTTGAATATTTCGAAAATAAAACAAACAGTGCTGTTCATTATAACAAAATGTTTCCTTTTCCATTAAAAGTTTAAAAAATTTTGAAATTCATCGAGATTTTACAGAAATGAACGGATAGTTTAGCAATTCCTACAGAAAACATCTGCAGTTTCCTTTTTTTCCAGCTATTTATAATATTTGTATATATTTTCCAAATTTATCACATTCCAATCATTATATTACTTCTATTTCTTCGACCTCGCGAAGATAAACATTTACAATCAAACAAAAGCACTAACAGGTCAACTTCGGATTCTGAAGAACCTGATACGGTAATACAGTTTGCTACTATACAATAATTTAAAGTTGAGGAATTCATTTGAAGCAAATTGATAAAGTGCTGAGGAAAATTATTCGTAATTCTTTTACGAATCACACTTTTGTCTATTTATTTGCAGGATTAGTTATTTATCAAAATTTTTTTTTCTTTAACGAATTTCCGCCCATACTTATTACTCTTATAAGATTCTTTTTTTTTTGCGCAGAATGAACAGTCATCATCGTCAATACGTGAACGTTTTAACACTTTACAAGATAAGATGGCTAAAATACAGAATATGATGGATTTCACTGCATCACTGCTAGAACGAATTCAAAAGTAATTGACTGAAACAAAAAAGACTTTTTTAAAATTTCTTTAATTTTCAAAAATTTTCATTTTATCAAAGTTTTCATATTTTTCATTTAGCTTTTTTAAATTTAAAAAACTGTAATATTTAAAATAAAATTTTTGATTGATTTGTAAAGTTGCATTAAATAACAAGAAAGCATCATTTACTTATAGCACATTCAATTTCACGCAACCGTATCTTTCGAAGTTAGCTGTAGTGACACTTTTCATTATTACCATTTTACTTTATTTCGTACCACTCAGATGGATTATTATGATTTGGGGTAAGCATTTAATTTCAATTTTAACTTTAAAAGTATACTTTGTAATTGTACTTCTCTGAGAATACAATGAATACTACAAGTGTCCTTTTTATTTAAGCCTTATTTGGCAAATATTTGAGTTGCTGTTGCAAATTTAATACTTCATTCAGGTATCAATAAATTTACGAAAAAATTGCGAAATCCAAATTTTATTCCAAATAATGAACTTCTCGATTTCCTTTCACGAGTTCCAAGCAACAATGAAATTGTATGATTTTAACTATTGTTGTTTACATTAAGTTTGAGATGGATGTAATTTTATTATTTTTGATAATTCAATCTCTTTTTAAATTCAATTTCCCGGTCATCTTATCAAGAAATAAAAGTTTGCAAAGATTAAAATCTCAAATTATTGCGCTTGCAAATATTGCAAGCTAATATGTTGGCTTGCGTTTTGCAGTGATGCAAGCCAGCTGCTATGAATTATTTTTCGCAAAAAGAAGAAAAGTTCTAGCAGTTTAAAAATTGCGCCACTGAATTTATCTAAAAAATTGTCATTTTAGTCTGTTTATTCATTCATTTTTTTTGCAGAGAATTTACAAAGAATTTCCGGTGGAAGATGCGGGGGACAATTTGCAGTTTAGTAATGCTCGAAGTAAAGCAAACAGATGAAAGGAATAGCGCATTAGTGAAAATTCACTTATATTTTGGAATTCTTTTTTGTGATAGTTTTTTTTTATTCATTTGTTCAAACATTTATAGATTGATTCCGTGCATTTCAAGGCAAAAAATTGAAGGCAAATGAAATGATTGAAATAATATCTAAATGTTTATATCTCACAAGCTGTTGAAATAAACTTCAACATGAAGTATGTTATCCCAACCTCGCTAATCCTTCAAAAGCCTATTCATGTAAATTTCAGGCATTGTTGCCATCAAAGAATTATAATTATTAATTCACGCATTGTAGTACTGCAGATTATTGCCAAATTAAAAGTCAATGATTAGGAATAGCAATATCAATATTAACGGTTTTTTGGTCAAAGTTCACGTTTGCGCTGAATCCCATATGTTTTAGAATTTTTAAAAAAAATTCCAAAAATAATTTTGTTATTTGTTTCACAAACAGTTACTTTTAATGAGTATTCTAAACTTACTCTAAGTAAATAATTAATTAATATAAGGAATAATTGCTGTTTTTCATATTAACTATCAAAAAGTGGATCGCAAATGCATTCGGTGTTTCGTTTGATCTGGAAGAAATATTCATGGTTTTTTCCAATTTCCATAACACTGCATGGATGTGTTTTGTTCTGAATCAATTGTGGCCTTTGACCTTAAATTATTGGTGGTAAATGAAATAATTTTTATCGATCGTGTGCTTCTTTTTAAAAGTGGTAGCAATGTTTACACATTTTGTTCTTGTTTAATCAACAAATTACAAACAACAATTAAGCGCTTTTATAATATAATATAAATGTGTACTGTAATGATTAACTTTTTGTAGAATAATTACAATAATAATTACAAGAGATATTACGTATCAAACTGAAAGTAAATTATTCATTCATAATATTTTCTTTTTTTCTTTTTCAGTTTTATTTGAATGAAATCAAAACTTGAATAAATCATTCATCATTTAAAACACTACATTGATGAAAAGAAAAGTGGAAATTATGGATAAACGGAATAAAATACAAAGGGTTGCTTGTAAATTAGAATGATCATAATTCTACTCTTCTACTCGCTGATACTGTGCGACAGTAGTAATGAATCAAAGTAAATAAGATTATCCATCAGATGTCAACATGATAATGGGATTTGTGTAAGCTTTTTTTGAGACAAAAACATTTAGCAAACCATTCTTTTTTTCTTTTTTTTTAATCAATTCAATCAACAAGCTATTGTTGAGAAATGATTGCTTTTTCGCATGTTAATCAATCAATGTATTATCATTATTACCAATGTACTATCATCACATCAATTAAAACGTGGAGAAACTTGAATGATAAGTATCAAACAGATCGTTACCGCGTCGTCGAGCAACTGTTGATGTTAGCATTGAAAATGGTGAATGCTGTCGTGATGGAAGCGACAAAATTGACGGTATTATTGCGGGTGTTGCAGATCGCCGATAAGATGAACCCAATGGACGACTGAAATTTCTGAAGAAGAAATATATTAGCAAAAGCAAATCAACTGGTAACTTTCAGCGAGGAAAAAATGTCAATATCATCAAATGCCAAAAAAAAAATGTCAATTGGTGAAATTGTTCATTCTTCAATAATTTTTCAGTTTTTTTTTTTATTTTTTTCATTTACACCTATTCATTCATGCATGAATTATAAAATAATAACTTACGAAGTCTGTGAATATTTGAAAGGAAGTTGCGTAATTGTGATATTTCGGCAAGTACTCTTCGGCAATGAATGATTTTGAATCAGTCGTTGTTTCATTTCTGTACAGTATACATCTGGAAGTGTCACACCATCTTGATTTGTTTCTACCATTTGTACTGAACTGGAGCCTAAAATTAATTAATAAAATTTTGCCCACAATCAGCAAATGAATTTTAAACTCTAAAAATTTTAGAAAAAACCACTTTTTTCACTTTTAATTTCAAAAAAAATTAAATATAAAAAAAATTAACATATAAATGGTATTTATATGAAAAAAAATACAGATGACTGTATTCTGAAAAATTTTGAAGATGAGAAATGAAATAGAGAATTGATATTTACCATTTTTCTTTTGTGATAAATATTTCGACAATATTCAAAATTTCATTTAAAATTTTAAACTAAAATTATAATAAAGCAATCGAATGAATTTAAACTATGAAATGAAAAAAAACTGTAACCTTTTAATTTACGTTCGTACTCAATCATTTGCTTCCAGAATCCTACATTAGGTTTCACAACAGGTCGAGCTGATTTAACAAAGTGATACGCTTGACGTAACGTCATTCGTTCATGCTTCACTAGATATATCATACATAATGAAGCAGATCGGGATACACCAGCTACACAGTGTACTAAAGTTCGACCACCCCTATCCTGAAATGAATTCCATAGTTGTAATATAAGATTTAAGCCTAGAAGTCATTAAATGCATGAATCCCAAATTTGATTGCTTAATAAATGAATCTTAATAAATGAATCTCAAATTTGATTGCTTAACATTCTTTGATAAAGTGAAACTTTTTTTCTTTAATCATTAAAACTGAACGATTTTAGTAAACCGGAAAATTGAGCAGTTAGATTAAACTAATAAATTATTAAATAATTAGATTAGTAAATAAATTAGATTAATTCACCTTGACTGCTTTGATTTTGTCTGCAACGATATCAAAATACTGATCAATTTTTGCATAAGGACTATCTTCTATTGAGATCCTCAAATAGTCAACCCCTAAAAGAAAATTTTCGAATTTTATTTAAAATGCTATAAATAGAATAAAAAAAATTAAACGAAAGATGATTTTTAAAAAAATAATTTATTTATTCAATAATAAATATGAGCCAAGAAGGAATGATATCTTGAGTTAATAAATGGATGCAAATATATTAACAGAGAGCATTGCCTTATATTCACTTCCATTCTATATAGGCAATATTTCATTCAAACTGACTGTTAAAATTAACGATAATAATTACCTGGAATATGAGCAGTTGGTTCTTCAATCGTTGCATTTATAATACATGAAATTTTCTTCTGGCGTAATTTATCAAGCTTCAGAACTCCGGCTCCAGAAAGAAATAAATGATCAGTGACTTCGGAAATTTGCCCAAACAGTCCGATTCTTGACATTAAGAATGCTCTGTGGACAGGATTATAAGAGATATTTTATATTCAGAAACTCTTAGCAGAAGAATGTAGTAAATTTCTGTACTCAAAAGAATTCCAATTCTTCAGTTTAAAATTTGTTGCATCGTTTACACCGAGTAAACAATAATAAAAATCAAGTTCTCTGAAAAATAAATGAATTTGGATGATATGTAAAAATGACTGTCATGAAAACATTCCACATTCAAAAGAATTCAAAGAGTAGATCATCGAAATCGGTTCAGGTTGTTATGATAGTAACAAACAAATGAATTAAACATGACCTTCACACTACTGGTTCATCCATTACTTCAACGGAATTTTTATTCTAAAAATAAAATTTCAAATTAAACAAATGAATTATTGTTGTTTAAATATGATAGAACAGATCACGATGATATCAACATGACCTTTGCTCGATCACAAATAATAATGGCTCATTAACTATTGAACTTTTGCCAATAATTGAAAACAACGAGTTAAAAAACAATATTGGCAAATGAATGAGTCAGAATAGAAGTGAAAAATTGTTGATGCTTATTTACTTGCCAAAAAACACACTTGTCATTGTTAGCAGATGATAATATGAAAAAGGAAATCTAAGCATTCATTTCATCAAATGAGAACTTTGCACATTTTTAATAACTGCAAAAGATTTTTCCAGCATCCTTTAATAATCCTAATTATATCGAAACAATATTTTAAAATCCCATAGTTACAAGATAGGAAACAAGAATTATTATTGCTATTTAATAAAACATTTAGAAATTCTAGTTTATGTTCTCTACAGGACCATGTCATTTGTCACCTTTGTATTTTATTTGTCAAATTTCTCTTTCTGTTTTTCATTTCAAAAATTCAATTATCAATTTTGTTAAGTTTGACATTTAACAATTTGAAAAGAACAAAGAACAAGAAAAAATAGAGGGTGAATTTATAGATTAAAATATTTTTAAATTAAATTGAGAGGACTGTTACTTTCGTCTTTCCCAATGAATCATACTAACATATCAATGTTATTACTATTTCATATTATTCCTTTTTCTCTTTTAAAAATTTTTAATGAATGAAAATTTTAATCATGAAAATTCAACAAATGAGAAAAATTTTGTGCAAAATAAGAAAACGAAAGAGAAAAGCAATACGAAGAATAAAATGTATGTGTTTATGTGTGTGTGTGTGTGTCTGTGTTGTATGTGTGTATTTCTGTATGTGTACGTTGTGTTAAATTAAAATATATTATATAATTCAATGAAATGCATAAAAGTGATTAATTCTTTTGTTTTTTTCTCCGGAAAAATAAAGTAATTCTTAAAGTTTTGTGGAAAAAAAAGAGCAAAATTTCCTAAGAAATTCGAGAAAATTGGGAATTTTCCATAATGCTTCAAGGAAGTGAGTTATTATTTCAGAAATAACTGTGAAATTCATTTGCTAAGTCTAAGGAACAGATGATCGTCGATCGTTTGAAGTAATGTCGACAAAGAAGATGAATGACGAGAACTGGACGAGATAAATGTCTATTAAAGCGTATTGCTTCCGGCAGGATTTTTTTTTTTGAACAACAAAGGTGTGAACAAATGAAGTACACTTTCAAATTTCAAATTACAATTAACATTATTTATTGAAAGAAAATGTATTAAATTATTCTGCATTAATTTATTTCAAATAAAATTTTGATTTCTAACTAAAACTTTTGTCGTTTTGTGAAAATACTATTTGCACTGTGTTTCCTTAAATTTAATTCCAAATATAAGGATTTATATTTCATGATTTTTTGTTTTCATTGTTGACTGAAAAGGAAATATATGACTTATACAAATAAAAAATAGTATTTTGACAAAACAAAGTTTTCTAGCTTTGATAAGAAGAAAAACTTCAGCAAAAGGAAATTCTGAAAATTCATTTGAGAGGTGCATAAAGTGCACTCAATGGTCGATACTAAAAGGTTGACATCAGCTGATGTCATTTCATTTCTTTTCTTTTAAATAAAAAGTGAAAAAAAAAGAAAATTAAAAACAAATTAAATAATCAAAAAAAGAGCTAGCAGTATCGTTGAGAAAGTATCATCAAGTGATCAATAATCAACAATGCGATTAAATTGCAAAAATTTTGAAAATTGATAGCACAGATGAAATTTAACAAATAAGCAATTAGTAGGATAACAGTTAAATTTATATCTAATAGTTTGACGAAATCATTTTAAAATCTGAAATTTAGTTAAATTTAAGTATTTCGAAGAAATAAAATGAACCAAAAAAAAAAAACAATCAACAATAGATCTTTAAAACGTCAATTTTTATGAATTATCTGTGAGCATAAAAAGCAAGTATGGAAATATTTTTTTAGAATAATTATAAATCAGCCAGGATATTATGCATTTTCTTCATAATATCTACAGATAGAGTCGAACTAATCCAAAGAAAAGTATTTCAAACTAATTTTCGTACTGAATATTTCATGAACTTTGACATTTGTCAACTGATTTTCATTTACTTATTTAACAATCGCAAAAATTTTTGTTTCTTCCATCAAAACAGAACATTAAACAAAAAAAAAAGCGACAATTTTGAACAAGACAAAAATGTTTAATTCCTTATGAATCAAATTTTTTTTCTGTTTTTTAGTATCAAAATTCTATTCTTCGACCTTTTATTTTTCGCATGACAAAAATAATAAAATGTACTTGTTCAAGTGATGAGAAAAAAATCATCGTGGGCCTGTTTTGTTAGTGAAGGACGAAGCTCAATTTTCCTATTCTTCGGCCACTTTTTTATTCTTTTTTCTGTTCCATACTTTAGCGAACAAGTTTTATCTGTCAACCAAGCAATCAAACGACACTGAATAAATGTTACTGAAAAATAAAATCTCAAAAGGAAAAAATTTAAAAAAAATAAGAAGGTAAATTCACAGAACTAAATAGTTGGAAAAAATTGTTAATCAAAAAGTGAAATTCTTTCAATAATCAACTTTCAGCTAATTGCTAAGATGGGCAATTAATGATTTTAGAGGTGAGTCAATATATATTATGGGCCTTTTACACTACATAATTGGGATATGATGAGCAATGCTAAGACGAATTATTAATTAGTAAAAAAGGAAGATTGAATGATTGTCGAAAAGAATATTTCTACAAAACTGCGTAAAATTAACAAGAACAAATGGTAGAAATGACCATTTTTTATGAATTGTCCTTTGACATTTCCTTTTCAGTCAATGTGACATTAATATGTAAAAAGTTATTAAAATATAATCATTTATTCATTTATTTATTAAATTCTTATTTAATCTAATGTGATTTTAAAATTTCAATTGCTAAATTTGGCATAAATGTTTTGATCGATGAAACGATCCATCCATGCACTTTCTTTGTGGACAATTTACGACATTTATCTTGGCGACAAAAAAGTAAGTAAGAAAGAATTTGAATTGAAAGCCATTTGAATAAATCAATAATCAATCATCAGTAATAATTAATCAGCAAATTGAATACCTACCTATCGTATAAATTAAGGAATAGAAAGTCCAGAACTAAAAAAATAAGAAAATGACAATTAATTTGAATTAAACCGAAATTCCAACTAATTCATTAATTTATCCATTAATTACAAGTTAGGGTGATATCAAGTTGGAACATTTACTAAACTATATTTTAGTTCAATATTTACTAAATTATATTTTAAATTTCAAAAATACATTCTAATTAATAAAGAAGAAAAAAAGCTTATGTAGAAGTAGAATTATAAACCATGTCTGTTAATTATAAGCATACTTGAATGATTCATTTTTATTTTATTGTTATCATTCCGCGAAAAAAAAATTGTAAAAAAAATAGAAAATATTTTGAATGCCCATGTACTAATGATGAACCTTAACTTTTCAATAGCAATGGCAATAACACTCTGCTCTTTCCGGAGAACAGAATCAATCCTCCCGGTCTTTTATAAGTACAGATCTGCCTAACCAGTTAGTGTGTGTGTGTGTGTGTGTGTGTGTGTGTGTGTGTGTGTGTGTGTGTGTGTGT
>JARVGP010000495.1:0-42887 GCA_029876185.1 Mansonella ozzardi | reverse complement strand
CTTAAATTTGGCATTGAATGTTTGACCTCCATGTTTCCAGACCTGAGATGGAATCTATCAAGGCATTGAATGTTTGACCTCCATGTCTCCAGACTTCAGATGGAATCCATCAACCTTGAGATGGAATCCTGTTTTCTCCTTTTTCACCTGCCTTTTTCATCTCCTTTGTGACCTTAAGAATTTCCTTTATCGCAGGATTTCATCCATCTCTCTTTCTATTATTTGTTGAGCAATTTGCTGAATTGCTAAGCCCTTGACTACACGACTGGCGCCGAAGAGATCTTGAAAAAATCCAGAATTGATTCAAGATGAAGGTTTTGTCTGTTTGAGGAAACTGGTCATCCGCGCTGAGTAGAGAGCTCTGAGGTTGATGTGCTAGTTGGAACACTGTTTTTATAGAATTCTCTGTAATTACCTAAATCAGCGCATAATTTAGTCTTTTTCGCTGGATTAAGCTAGCATTTATTCTGTATGTCACATTCCTGTTAAAGTTTGTTGCATACAAGACGAAAAGCTGCATTGCTAATAGCGAGTTGGCTGAGCAAGGTGTGCTTGATGAGCAGTTCTTTTCTTTGTTCGCAAATCCTGGATTTTCTGATTGTTTTCGTTAAACAAATCTCTGTTTTTCCTTGTGGAAAATCCAAGGAATTCCTCAGAAATGACTGCAGGATACTGTTTTTAATATGTTGCAGAATGTTTTGAGGGTTGGTATGATCACTGTTTTGAAGATCCCCTTGGAAACCATTTTTCTTTGTACTTATGCGAGTTTGTTAACTTCAATCCTCTTCTGTGAAAGATCAATCTCTTAGGTTGAGCTTGCGGAAATTAATTTTGCAACTTACAAAACTTTGATCTTTTGATTTCACCACTGGGTATTGACGAACATCACGAATGTCTCTCTGGCTCACTAAGATATAGTTGATGAGATGCCGATGTTTGGAACAAGGATGCATCAGATTGTCTTCAAACTTTGTTTCTACCAAAAGTTCGTGAAGGTGAGATGTTGCTCTTCACAAAATTCTAGAAAATGTCATTGTAGTTTCGAACACCGTTCTTGCTGCACTAATAAATGATATTTTATAACATTAACAGCGAGCTGATGAATGATATTTTATTTTATCAGTTAACTGTTGCTATCATTAAATATCATTCATTAGTTCATTCTTAGTATCATAAAATATCATTTATGATAACATATTGATAAGTATATGATATGACAATTGTGATAACGTATATGATATTGATTTTTTAACTATGTTAGTTGCTTCAACGCAAAAATTAAGTTAAGCTGAATATTGATAAGGGCAAAAAATGCACTAAATGTTACTATTCATTAACTGATTTTCTCTAGCATAGAATTGGAAGAAATCGTTATGAAATTTGTTTTAAATATTTTTAAATAAATTTTCATTTATTTTATATAACCTTTTTCTTCTATTTTTAAATAAAAAACAAATTGTTACAGCATGACAAATACTTATTTTTTTCAGCAAATATTATTACCATAATATCAATAATGTTTAAAAAATAATAGTTTTTGACATTACAATTCAGTTAAACAAAAAAACAAACTCACTAACATCATGAAATCAAAATAATAACACAAATACACGAATACTAGAAAATAATATGAAATTCTCGCCCAAATAACATTTTTAGCCATTAATTCTTAATATTCAGAACTGTTATATCCAATAATTATTTCATCATTAGCTTCGCATTTTCTTTTTCTTCATTAATTTTTTTTCATTCAATTGACTCAGCTAACTTTTTTAAAATTTGTTTTGCATTATAGTACTTGAAAATGATGATCTAATTTCAAAATCTTAATAATTTGCTATGGCACAGATAATTAATTAAATTAAGAATAAATTCAAATGCTAGTTTTAGATCTAATTTTTATTTACACAAAATTAATTGAAACAATCATAAAGTATTCCTGATTAAATGGATGAAAAATATGTCATCAAATATTAGAAATAAATCAAAATCAAGCTTTACTAGATCAACAAAAAATTTAGAACGCAAATTAGACTTGTAGTATTAAATAAGTATTATTTTTTTATGCTTGTGAAAAATTTTCCACTTTGAAGATTATTATTTCGTATTTTTTCAAAATCTTTTTTTTAAAGTTTTATGATCTGTGCTTATTTCTTTTTCTTTTCAGAAGAAAAGTAATAATTATTTGTTCTAATCATTTCAGGATTTGGTCGCTTCATCTTTAAGTGTATACATTGGTGATGTTGCTACCACTGATTGGTAGTAACCACTATATCATATCATATTTGTTCTCTTTTCTCCGTTTGATTTTATTTTCACTTATTAATACAGTATTGATTGTTCTGTCCTGTTTCTATCTTCCTATCCGGTATCCTGTAAATGTGATCCGTATCACTTGTCATTTCAAATTATCAGCTTTCATTATATTTGATAGTTTCCTACATTTTTCGTTGTCTTTTCGATTTTAATATGTACAAATGTTGAAAGTTTCAAAAAAAATTTTCAAAAATTTATTTTAGTAGTACTTCCTACGACGAATGTGTTTTTTAAGCAATAACTTATAATTTCTTTCAAAAATTTTTGGAATAATTAGTAGGAATTGAAATAGTTAAATTTAATTGAATTATTGTTTTTTTTCTTTTGTGAAAACTTTATCATTGCCGAAATGTTGTCTTACCAGTTAGCAAACATTAGTATCAGAAGGCCAGAAGTACATTTTTTAATTGCCCAATTTTTGACGCTTTATTTACTTATGCTTGCAAATGATATCTTATCACCAACTTATTATTCCTACTTGAAGACTAAAGATAAATTGTATCAGTAAGCCAATTTTTTTTGCTTTTTATTTAAGAAAACATTTGGTTAATTAATATGATAGATGTAGTTCCTGTGAAAGTATATCATGCGTCATCAACAGAAGGCCTATATCCAATTGATTTAGGCTTAATTAAGTTAGTATTAAAATAAATTAAAATAATTTCTACCAGCTTAACGGCTTTCTTTTCACTTCATATTAGTTAGTTAACAGAAAAATTGTATTAATTTTTTTTGTACTTGAAATTATTTTTTACTTCTGTAATGAAAAAATACAAAAATCATCTTTTAAGTGAAATATTCACATTAATTAAATTTTTATGGGAATGGAATTTTACTATAAAATAAACTACAAGTAAACGTTTCAATCTATCATACTATTGACACATAGCTTCGTTGTAAAATTTGTTATTGAATTTCATGTACATGTGATAATACTTCATTAATTGATTGATCTTCATCACCATTCTAGTGGCATTATTTTGTGAAGGATTCGTTAAAACAGCAAAACTAAGTTTTGAATTTTACTATTTCAATCGCTTATTTTCGTTGGCTTATTTTATTCATAACAAATTATCTCTGTGCTTCCTTTGCAAAATTTATTACTAAATACTTTTATTTAACAATAACATTTGAACTTCTTCATTTTCAATTTCTGGGACAAATTAGCTAATTACAATTAAGAGCTACTACAGTTTCAATTAAAATAGCTAAGGACAGAAGCAAATTATACCAAAAGTTATTTTATACTCGTTTGATTAGATAAATCGCATAATTTATCGACTTTTCTTTAACATCAGTTCAGTATCGTAGCCTTTGCATGTTTTATTTTTCAAAAATTTGAGTGCTTCCAGTTAAAAGGTTTGTGCAGTTAAATGCATTTTATTAATTGATTATTGAATTTGAAAATATTCAAATAATCGAACTCTTTTGTTAGTTTATATCTATTTGTGCTATTTCGATATTTGTATAACATTTCATTTATTCATTCATTTGCATGTTTCTTTTGCATAGTTATACATAAATATTGAAGTCTAATTGTTAATAAAACCTTTTAATTTGACAAAATTTGGTCCAGATTGTTGTAAAATTTTGGGAAAATATAAAATGATATAAATATACATGTGTATTCAGCTAGTTTAAAGGAATAAAAACAAAATGAATAAAAGTGATCTAATAAATAAAAAATAAATTAAACATTTCTCAATCAGAAATCCATTCTTGCATAAATCTTAATTCAATTTAAAGGAATTGAAACGAATCAGATTAAACGTTTTCCAAACAGACCTGACGACTCATTATTTAATATTATTTGATTAATTTTTATTTTCCGTATATATTAATTCGATTAAAAGGAACTAAAGGAAATTGGATAGAAATAATTTAATAAATCAAACAATCTCGATCAGAAATTCATTTATTCCTAATTTATCACTATTTGATTCATCTTTATTTCTGCATAAATCTTAATTTAATTTAAAGAAATTGAGTTAAACATATTCCAGTCAAAACTGATCAATTTAATATTTATCATCATTTATTCAACTTCTGTTTTTTAAATATATTAATTCAGTCGAATGTAAATGATTTAATAAGTCAAGATCAGAATTCATAAATTATTTATTACTATTCATCAATTTCTCTTCAGCTTGGCTGCAAAAAAAAAAATTAGAATTGATCGTGGTAATAATTGGTTTCTTCTCATTTTGTATTTCAATTTGAATAAATGAACTTTTTTCTGGAAAAGGATGGTACAATGATTATCAATTAATCGTTTGTCTTCTGTGATAGATGGTTGATGCATCCCGCAAAAAAAATAGAAATTTCATTTGATCTTTTCAAAATCTTTTTTTTATCTAATTTATTTTATTTATTTTTTGGTAAATTCCGCATTTTATTTGATTGAGAATTTTTTTGCAGCTGAATGTTTGAATGACAGCGTCAGATGATGAGGGCAGAGAAAAAAAACTTTTAAATAAATTTGCAAAATTAAAATTGCTAATTAATTCATTAATTTTCTACCCAATTGTTATGGTGGTATTAATATTGATATTAATATTAGCAATACTAAAAGTATTACTAATAGCAAAAATGCGACAAGTCTCATCTTTTTTAATTTGATAATTTATTTCTCGATTCTTCATTGGTTTCTGATTTCGTAGTAATTTTTTCCTTGATTAAATCGCAAATTTTAATGGCTGACAAAAAATAATAATAATTGATTGCAATTAATATTAAGGAATAAATTTCAATAACTGATAGAAAGACAAATGAAAAATAAATGGAATAGAATTGAAGGATTTAAAAAAAGGAAAATCATAGCTGTTATTAAATATGATGAGAGTGATAGAATGGTCATTTTGAAAAGTTTGAAAATTCTTGCCGAAACAAAAATATATAATCAAATTTTTATTAAACAGCGCTTTACCCATGAATATTTTTCATGCTTAAATTCATCTGAATACTTGCAGTAGGTTTTTTTTGGCACTTTTTTTAAAAACATTTTCATGCGGTAACTGATATGTAATACTGAAAAAAATTAATTAATCAGTTTTCCCGAAATATTTTTTTACATATTTTGATTCAAAACATTTTCATTTAATTGTGAAAATTTTTATTAGCTTTTTTTGCTGTCATATTCGAAATGGTATAACAGATAAATAAAAAATTTTTTTATTTCAGTTTAAAGATATTTTTATTTAATTGCAAAATTACTTCCCCAAGTAATTAACTTTTTGTGTAAGCAAACAATTTGATTTATTTTGCTTTTTTTTTTTTCATTTGCAAATGTTTCCTTTCTTCATTTACCACCTGAACATAAATCAATGTCATATTATGTGTATGTGTACTTGTTTCATTTGAAATTCCATGCATTTGCTAATTAATCATTCTACTCATTTTTACGTGAAAGCTATTACAATTTTCCTAATCCTCTTTCAACAATATTTACTTATATTCTTTCTTATCATAACATGATTTATATCAGATGATCTGAAATATGAAGTGAACGTGGATCATCATCTCTGAAATATGTCATAATGCTTTTGCAAACTTGATGATACTAGGCTATGATCTATGTTAGTCAAATATGCATTAGTATGATTGAACTGGATCATTTAAATGATTCATTGTATAATAATAAATTTGATGACAGAAATAATTTGTGTTAGTTATGCGCTAGCCTGATCTGAATTAATTAATGAACTTATGATCTATAATTAAAGTTATCGGATAGCACAATTCAGCAATACAAGTGTTAATAATTATTCATTTTGAAAAATTTATATTTAAAAGCTTTGTCTAAAATCCATAAAAATGAAATGCATTAAACAATTTGAAATGACAACAAATGACATCTTGCAACAGCTACGATAGTAGCAGTAGTAGCAGTAGTAGTAGTGTCAGCAACGGCAGTAGCAGTATCAGTAGTAGTAGGAGCAGCAGTAATAGTAGTATATGTTTGTGTACATGTAGGTTCACATGTGTGTGTATGTACATGTGATAGGTTGTTGACCCGATGTGTATATATATATATATATATCACAGGTTAACCGTTTTTTTTTCATGGGTATGATATAATATAACATATATGTACATATATATATATATATATATATATATATATATATGTATATACCAATAATTATATTGCATAATTAATATGCGGGAAATTCGATTTATGATTTTTTTGATTTGATTTTTTACTTTTTTCGCTTTTTTTTTTTATTTTAAAGAAAAATATTTAAAAACTTTAATTTTTACTTCTTAAATATGTAAAAATAATTAGAATAAAAGATTAATAAAAAATGTTTACTTTTTTTTCTAACATTAAAATCATCCTTTGTTGGTAAGGTTTCAACAAATCCTAGTTCTATGCTTATCTTTTCACATCTCCACTCTCTCTCTCTTTTCGCTGTTTACATTTTTCTTTTCTTTTTCAAACTTCTCGCTTATTTTGATAAAAAAAATATGTTCGTCAAAAAGCTTGTTTTGTTTGCTATAAAGCTTATCGTGTTTGAATATTGTTACAAATTGATTAGGCATAAGTTATTTTAGAAAAAATAGAAATCATTATTAATTCATAAGTTATTTAGAAAAATAGAAATATTAATTATATTAGCTGTTAATAATCAAAAGGAGTTTTTCCTTTTTTTGAGTATTTCAAATTTTTTGATAAAATTGTCAAATTTCAAAATTGTGTGCTTATAATTTTCTTTCAATCATATGATTACATAGCATTATTGAACAAGAAAAAGAAGATAGATTATTGATATTTTAAAGCATTAATTAGAAGCATTAATGTAGCATTACGGAGCATATGGAATATTAATTAGGCTCAATGAAAAGATAAGTATGAAATGGGATATGTCATTGATCTAAGTAAGCGACATGTTAAATACCGAATGCAACGATGATACGAGAGAGTTCTACGGATGCAGTATTGATCAGAAGAAGCCTGACAGATGAGTAATAGACGGGAATAGGTAAATAGGAGGAATTTTGCCTGACGAAGACATTTAAGCTTATCAAACGTTATGACCCTGCCGTATACAATTACCGGAATGAATTATTTTGACAGTTTTTATTTGGAAAAAAGTATTGCATGTTATAGTATTTTAATTTTCAGTGTTCGTTGTATCAATTTGTTGCAAAAAGTTTTGCAAGGAAGGCATGCTGATTGTATTAATATCTGTCTATTTTACATGCTTATCGGGCTTAGTGCTAACAACAGTATGCCTAATATTTTGTGGCTATAGCTGGGGACCATTACCGCATTTATACGTTAAGCTAATAAAATTTGTGCAAAGCTTTTATCCGAAATGTTATCCACAAGCCGGTACATTATGGCCAGGAATCATCAAACGATGTGACATGTCATTGCTTCGAAAACATCATGATGATTCACTTCCTTCATTTCAGTTCAGGTAATTTAAAAAAATATAACAATTTAAAATTTGAATTTATTTCTAAGAAAACATTGAATTAGTTTTAAAGAAAATTAAAATTAAATCAACAAAAATTTTTAATCCAGCAATTTACGTGAATAGTTTTTTTTAAAGGATTTTTTTTAGAGACATTTCATTATCAGTTTTAATTCGCAAACTTTAATGGATTTTTTTTAGAAAGAAATTATTATCAACTTTAACTTTTTTATTAAACAAAGTTTAATTTCTTTTCTGCCTGCTTTATAAATAAACTTTTTTCATATTCTAGTGAAATGCCAATGCTGAATATATTTGACGTTTGCTCCGATGCCTTCAAAGCTGGCTTCGAAGCAATTATTCAGGTTCATTTGCGCTTCTCATCAAATGTCGCATTTGATTAAACTTTCTTGATTAAACTTTCTGATTAAACTCTTTCATTTCGAGCGTTTTCGCCTTATATTGAATTTATTTCTGAAATAAAAAAAAAAAATGGAGCAAAAAAAGAAAAAAAACAACCAACAGATGAAATTAAATTTTTTATTGAAATATTTGAAAATTAACAGTATTAATGAGTAAATAAATTCAAATTCTACAACAAGTATTTATCGAAATGTAATATTTAGAAAGTAGTAATATTATTTAATTAAAATGAATGTAAATTCACGTTTCTACGACATTTTTTCAATCGATATAGGTAAATTTTGAAATAGCATTAATTAATGTGTGAGTAATATTTTACAGTATATAATTGTTAATGATTATGTTAATTTATTATTAAATCTTTAAAATCAAAATTTAACCAATATTGAAGAAATATGAGTACTATAAAATGCCAACTCTTATATTTGATATAATATGCCGGAAATGTTTTCTATTCGAATTAATGGTTAACAATTATTTTGGAATAAATTTCTAATTATTACATTTTTTCCAAGTATTGAATTTTTTTATTAGTTAATTAACGCAGGATCAACTAAGTGTCGCGTTCGATGCAACTGGACCATTCTATAGTACATTACTGGAACGTCCTGGCCGATTACCATTTCCGGATGCAAAATTACGCATTTCACGATCGCACATTTTTGGTTATTTTGTTGCATTGGTATTTCGCTATGGTATTCTGTTACCGGTACGATTATCTTTCATGCTTGTTGCGGTCCTCTACTCAGCAAGTATGATTGTTGCTGGCCATTTTATAAACATGACTGATGAACAAAAAACACGTATTATTGTTACGAATTGTCGAATATTTTGTGCTGGAATTGGCCTTGTAGCCAAGTATCATAATCGTCAATATAAGCCTAAAAAAAGAGGCATGTATTGTTGTTTTCCCTTTTTCTTTAGTATTTTAAAAGATTTTTATTTAATTAATAAAATCTATAAAAAAAAAAAGACCTTCTTTTCGTCTTGAATGCCGATCGTAGTGTGAATGTCAAGAGATAAGGGATCGTTTATATACCCATAACCTATTTCTTGAATTGTGAACACCTTGCAAATTTCTCTTTTGCAATTTCAATAATCTTTACCGAAATTAGTAACGTTACCAAAAATCACCGCTTGCGCTCCATCGAAAAAATGAGCTTGTTTTAGATGATCATTTAATTTTTTTGAGGCAAAAAAATTATTCATTTCTTAATATCACTGATACAACGAATATCACAACAACCCACGCTTACTTGTTGTATATTACTGTAATATAATAATAGTAGTCATGTCCTTTTTGAATTAAACCTATATCATATTATCGAAAGACAGATCATTTGTAGTTAACAATAAGCAATACTACAACGATTTTGAAATGTAAAAGCCACAGCGCATAACACGATTCAATGTAACCATACTATTAGATACATTTTGATACGTGAATGCTATAACTCACTGCGGTATAACCATAGCACTACATATTTTGATACGTAAATGCCATTAACTTTTATCTATTTTATAGCTGAATTTTTCAGGTATTGCAGTGGCAAATCATTTATCACCGAATGATATACAGATAATTTATGCTGATATTGATCCCAGTGATGGTTATGGCTTTACGATAACCGGTCAACGTCAAACTGGTATTATTTGTTTCATTGGAACTATTGCTGGAAAATTTATTCCAGCATTGTGGCTCGATCGACAAAATACCACAGATCGTAAACGTTTCATGGATGATGTAATTCGGGCAGCGAAGGTCTGAAATTAAATTATTTCTTTCATATTCCCTCCTCTAGATCATTTATCCAAGTTTGGAAAATTATTTTAACGTTCACTGCAGAAATCTTCAATTTATCGTTCAAAAATTTGTATTATTATTTCTCAACTAGTTTTTAGGCTAACAGCTCGGTGCTTATCATTTCACATAGATTTTAGGCTAGTGGTCCAGTGCTATTATTTCCGGAAGGTTACTGCACGAATAACACACGTGTTCTACAATTCCGAAAAGCTCTTTTCAATGACGGTATTGTTATTCATCCAATAGCACTAAGGTAATAATATGAAAACGAATTCCAACATTCTTTAAATATTTGAAATCCACTGACTTTAAAAGAAAATGGATTTCTTCTTCCGAAATTTCATTCAAGCATTTTTCAGGCAGAATCCGCGATATGGTGACTCATTTTGGTCAGAACCAAAATTTTCACAAAGTTTACTACGCATATTTACCTCATGGGCAATCGTTTATGATGTTACTTATTTGGAACCACATCAAAAAGAACCTTATGAAAGTAATCATGATTTTGCACAACGAGTTCAAGGGGCTATAGCTAAAATGTAAAAGTAAATTATTTCAAATTTATCTAACAGCATTTTTAGTAATCACTATAACTAAGCTTAAATTAGATATTTAGCTAGTACATTTAATAGAAAACTTCTTTCTGAACTCTTATGAAACTTCAAAAGCCTTGAACAAGCTGGGTTTTTGAATTAGGATAATCCAACAAGTGAACAGAATAACTTGATAATTCCTAAGTCAAAGAAGATTCATAAGAGTTCGGAAAGAAGTTTTCTTCCTAGACTGCTGTTCTATAAGTTGTCATATTACATAGGAAAAAGTGATTACATTAATGAAGTAAAACTCTTGTGATGATTACAGACTAAATCATGTCACTGTTAATGGTTGATGCTGAACCTGAAAAACATAAATATTCTGTACAAATTTTTAGTGTGGGCGCCGAAACTGTTTCATTAGACGGACGCTTGTGGTATCTGAAAAGTGAACAGCAACGGCTAAAAATGCAGCAAATGGAAAATTTAGCAAAACGCTTTAAAGATCTAATTACTGAACAAACAGGTCACCAGAGGTCAGTTCAAATGAAGTCGTCAAAATTAATGAACGGTAACAAATCATCATTAGTGCTATCAACTGTTTCAACAAATGAAGTTTCATTGACGTGATAATAAAAAAAAAGCAATTTTTTCATGTTAGCAACAAAACAAATCATTTATAAAAATAATGCATAAATGAAATTTACCTATAATTCATATCTCCATAAACAATTGTGGCGAAATTACATGAATCATGCTCAAACAAAACGAATCAGACAACGGTTAAAATTATTCTTTAATCTTCCAGAAGAAAATATGATGTGTATTTGTAGACAGCGAATGGCTCGACCAAGTAACACAATCATTTGATATGAGTTTGAGAGACCAGGATAAGTTAGAAAGATGGGAAGGAAAAATTGAGCCTTTCCAAGGATTAGTATTTTAAAATTAACGTTCCAATAGCGATAAGAAATCTAGCAGTCAACTAACCCGAATCAGTTTTCAATGCTTCTTCAAATGTCAGATTGGATAATGGCCAGAAGTGATTAACAATCAGATCATAGAAAATTTAGATAAGATAATTTGATACTACAAAATAATCCACTAAATCAAAGCAGTAGAATAACTTGATAGTATTCTATTCTAGATTGAAAAAAAAACAACAAAGACAAATGTCTCAAGTGATCTCAAAAAAGACTGACTAATCTCACTTCCCACTCCTGAAAATATCATTCATTTGAAAATAAATATTAGCTGCTAGACTATACCCTAATTGCAATTTATTTGGAATGATGAAATAACTAGAGTCTAACCGATAACATCGCATTTAACTGCCTCAATAATCCAATGCTTCAAAGGAATAAGCATAAAATTCAAAAATTTATATTAAAATGACAAGAATTTTTATCATCAAGAAAAGGATGCTGAAAGCATTTCAGCAGTGTATCGCATTTCTGGATCAACGATAAGACACCTTTTCAATATTTCAAATACCTGACGTTCATCTGAAATTTGTTTAGTTCATAACTTGTGTTTTGTCCTTGTTACTTTAAAATAATAAAAATTTGCAGCAAACAGTACTTTCAACTCACCAAAAAAAAGGTCTCAATCTCTATAAACGAAGACTAAAGATGAGAAGTTTACTTACGCCAAACTGATATCGAAAAGTGAATTAGATGCTACAGATAACTATCGCTGCTTGCTACTTTAAATAAATTCAACACGCGTAACTGAACAACCATCACGTACCGATTTAGAAATAATGGAACCGAAACCTACTGTACATCTTACGACATGTGATTTAAAATGAGAATTACCAGGAGCAAGCTGCCTTAGCGAATGTTCTTCGGACATACGACACAAGCATTTTGCACTATAATTGCCGAAAAATAGGTTCCTACAGATTTCACAAAATTTACCCTGCTGCGGCATTTCTTCTGGAAAATATAATAAATGATTAAGACGTTTCGTTTCTTTTCAAATTTTTTTATTCATGACTGATTATCCGTCTTTGACCTGGCCATCATAACATGGTATATAAATAATGTTTGAGAAAGCAAAAGCATCTGGCATATCAGTAGATACGATTCAACGTCAAAACTTATATGAATTATATTGTAAAATATTAACCATTCCGTATAGCATACACAAATTTGACAATATCAAGACCAGGAAAATCCCAGCTAGCTAACAAGATTGAATTGTTCTTTCGCGCTAGTTGTTCAATTGATTCCGAACCAAAAATAATAGCCATTTGCCCGATAGCTTCATAGTCATCATTCGGTCGCATTACCGGATGCTTACGGCAAAGCAAAGATAAGAACGTAATACCAGCCGACCAAATGTCAACCACAGAAGTTTGGTGTCGGTACTTAAGCAGCACTTCCGGAGCTCGAAATCCCGGTGTGCCGGCCTGAAAGCACTTTTTGTGTCTTATAGCATCATTATATATACAAAATTAATTAATCGTCAAAAAATATCAATTAAAATACGGTTATATCATGACAGTACAACAATTCAATGCTCCCTGAAATGTTCAAATCAACTATTGATACTCAACGTTTGCATTACAAGAACAGTGTTAGCACCAACTTTATTAACATGAAGTCGAGGTCGTTTGGTGCATATGTCACATACACGTGGCAAACCGTAACATTCACATGTTTTTCGTTTAAGTCCTTTTCTTACTTCATTCTTCTCACAAATCTTAAGGTTTTGGTCCGATACTTTAATACTTGTTAAGGCATTTCGTTCTCCCGTCTAAAAGAAACATAACAAAAAAAAGTACATTAAAAATAACAACCCGTTATTCATGCCGTGCACACTGGCATAACTTGATTTGTTTAAAGAGGACTACATTAAAGCATTCAATAAATTAAACAAGCTAAGTTAATTTTAACTGGAATTAAGTTAGTTCTAACTGCGAGTTTTCACTATAAAGTCAAATTTTGAAAAATTTTTAGATGCCGGGTAATGTAAAGCTCAAATCAAAACTTTATACTTACGCCATGGTGACTCTTCGCTTGTTTCCATTGTGATTGACTGTCGGATGTTTCTTCACAAAGACCAAAATCTATCAAACAATACCTTAAACAAACAAGTGAATATTAAACAATGCACGTTTTAATCTCTCAAATTCTCATGATTTTGAAAACCCAAAATTTACTTATGTTTCGAACGGTTGTAAAGAAAATTGGACGGCTTAACATCCCGATGAATAATTCCTTTTCCATGCAAATATCTCAATGCATCCAATAAATTCTTCATATAATCTAGAATTTCTGGTACTGTGACAGAAGCCATGATTTCCTGCAAAAAAAAGAAAATAGGAGTTGAACAGTAGCTACATATATACATGTACATATAGATAGACGCATACAAAATTGAATTATTTTATGTGCTACGGATGAATGTAATAACTATATTAAAATTTGAAATATATTTTAAATTAACAGTTTTTTTTTTTTATTTCACTGTTTTTAAGCGCAACTATTAGCCATAGATACCTTAGTCGGAGTATGCTCGAAATAATCCATAACAATAAACACTCGATCACGTTCTCGGTGAGCCGCATGAACTCTCATAATGTTGTGAACACCACCAAAACGTTGCAAAATACGTAACTCCATAGCAATAAATTTTGGCAAATTGTTTCGTGCCAATTCTTTCATTGCATACGACGTACCAGGCTCACGACGACATTTTATTTCATATACATTACCAAATGTACCTAAAATAAAGAAAACAACTGCTAATAATCTGCCATGTAAATATTTTATAAACATTTTATCGTTCCATAATGCATAACTAATATTTTTCCATAATTAGCATGTATAACGTGAGAGTTTATAACTTGTTAACAGTAATTTAATCGTTATCAATTAATCTCCTTAGTGTTCGATAACTGGGTATAAATACCACATTCCGGATTATACTGAGATAAGTAAACATCTATCATATAAACTATCAGTTTGTAAAATAGACATGGAACTCAATGATTTCCAATTTGATTCAATATATACTAAGGTTTTATCGAAAAAAAAAGTTAAGCTAACTTGTTTCTTCACTTATGACAATGTATAACTGAAAGAACAGAAGCAATGATAAGAATGTTAATAATCTTAAAGTTCATAAACTTTTGATTTAAAAATTATTATTTAAGTAATGAATCAAATAACACATTTATTCCTGCATTTAAAAGCTGAATAACAAATCTGTTATATAAAATTCTAATTTTTAAGAATCAAATGAGCAAAGCATAATTAATTTATACCTGAACCAAGTACACTACCAACGATAAAATTATCTCGAACCCAACTACTACTTGTCGGCCTATCTGGTGGTACACGTCGTCTTTCAGTACTTGGAGTAGGCATATTTGTAGTTAGTGTTATGCCTGAAATGCACCGTTACTTGTTACGTAAACTTAAAATGCACCGTTACTTGTTACGTAAACTTGAAAGGCACCGTTACTTGTTACGTAAACTTATTACAATGATTTCCATTCCATTTAAGATGGAATTTATGCATCGGAATCAACAACCATACCGGAATCAACCATACCAACTCAATCATTCCCGGAATGACAATAGAGAATATTTTTAAAAATTAACGCACAATTTTCATGTGAACTAACCGTTTGCATTGCGCTCTACTTACATTTAATGGTCTACGTTATATGTGATCTCTTTTGCTCATCCCAAATAACTAGACGAGTGAGGGGGAGGGGATGGTGAGTTGCTTGTCTTTACGTTGCAGGGTGTGATGGTGTTACGTGATAAACAACGCTAGATTTATTACTGTAAAAGTTTCACATAAGTTAAGGTTGAAATTTGCAAAATTTTAGGTAGCAAAGATGGTGTCAGCAGATATTCAGTGGCAAATTATCCGTAAGACGTCTTCATTTTTACGTCGACAACGTGGAATTCCGAAACATTTTAGTAGAGAACGTTTTAATGTGAAGGGTGTTAACAGTATCCGTTTCAATGGATTGATTCATAAGAAGGGCTTAGACATCCATGCAGCATCTGAAGATGAAGGCATTGTAGTGACAATGAAGAAACGAAGTAAGTTATTCCATTCTTACATACTTACTTTCATAATTCAGCTGATAAACAGATGTAAAGGCGAAAAATTTTTTTGCTTTCTTAATTTAATGGTTTAGTAACAGTTTGCACGTAGCGGAAAATGACACTTAAAGACAATTATCTTTTTTCCAGATCTACAAGTAAGACAGTAATCAGTGAATAAGTAGAATTGTATAAAAGTATTCATTTGATTGAACTTACATAATAAAGAAATGTTTTCTTTTTACCAATACAATAATTCTTGAGAACGAAGAAAAAAATTATGGATCGCAATAGAAAATTTCTGCAACCCATTTTTCAAGTAATATGAAGTCAGGACGAACAAAGTTGCAAAGGAAGGGGTAGAAATGTGAAAGTAGATATGATACTTCCTTTAAATTTCTTTATCATTTCCGGCAACTACATAGCTGAACAGTATATCCTTCATCTTTAATTCAGGTTTATGTTTTAACGACTTCCAACTGCAAGTGGTACATTTAAAATTTTGAAGAACTGTTTAACAGTTGTAGAAAACTGTTAAACTGTTAAAATTGGTTTTGCTCGTAGGGACGATATTATTTCGCTGTTTGCCACTCATAACTTAAGGTTTAAAATGTCATATGTTCGTTCTTAAAGTTTTTTTTTTTTCAATTTATAAATAAATTTTGCAGAAAAGGCCTCTTTTCCTAGTAAGTCGAGTGTATCGGTCACGCTGAAGAAAAACAGTCGTAAATCCTTGAAGAGTGTGAAAAATATTGCTCGTACTTATCGAATTGCGCATAAAGGGGTATGCTTTTGCATTGTCTAATTTTTTTAGAAAACAATTCATGATAAGTGATTATTACTATTGTACTTGATAATGAATGTCATAGTTAAAGGATGTTAATCCACATTTTATTTTGCTATATAGGTATAGGTTGCATTCGGTAGCAGCATGGTTTTAGGAAATACTTTTTTACCGCTAAGATAGCGCGAAATTCAACTGAAAGCATTCAGTTGCCACAATTGAACCGACATTAGCGGTTGAGTAGGTAGATTAGCAAAAAGATGGACTTTATATTTACGATAATATTTTTGCTTTCATTTAATTTATTTTTATTTTAGTTGGCTCAGAAACGTGCTTCGCAACTACTTCGTTCATTGAAACCAGTAGCATCGCGCCGTGGGCGACATGTGCGTAAAACAGAAGTCTGATTGAATATGATATGGTTATTCTGTTTAATTTTCCATTGATATGATTTGGTTGCATAAATCGTTTTTGCATAACTTCAGAAATCTTCTTCACAGCAATACATTACATGACGATTAGAGATGAAGGAAAATTTACTTTTGATTTTCCCTGTTTGTATTATCATTCCAGAATTATTTATACTTGTCTGTCTGTGTTCATAAATTTCAAGTTAATAGTGGAATACAGCGAATATCGTTGCTTCACAAAACAGATGATCCTAAAATACTTATGAATTTACGATTGCACTGTACTGGAATCACTCTGCTGACATGAAATAAAAAAAAGACTGAAAAACAATTCTCAAATAATTCGTGCAAAGCGAACTAACGTTTGAATAAACATAGTGCGCCTCGGAATCGGTGTCGCCATCCCACATGCATGCTGCATGTGCTCTAAATAATTTCGATGAATTTTATACATGACTGTGAGTCGCTGTTTGATTATTTAGTTTTAATTAACTATACAAGAGCAGGAAAAAGCTTCTATCATATCATAAATGGAAAAATATTTTGCACAAATAGCAGTTGTTTACCTTACATAACAGCTGGGCTTTTATAGGGGAAATAAACTTTTTACTTTGTAGGAACAAACATTACAAAATCTCACCTAACTCTTTGACCACGTTCTTCTCCCAGAATTACTTGAATTATATATTTGTATTTTGGTAAATTAAGTCCTGGAAATCTTGTTGCTAATTTAAAATATAAGCTTCGACAAAATTGTGCAGTTGACAGAATCGTACGTCATTGTAGTTCATTTAATTTTTTCTTCCAGTTACAATTCAAGAATGAAACTATTTCATCAATCGAAATTCAAATGTCAAAGGATTAATCAGGAATTCAAATATATTAGAAACTGAAAAGGATTTTTATTTTTGATGAATATTCCTTTTAGCAATAACTCTTCCTGCAAAAGTAAATTATTTCTTTTTTATTAACATTTGAAAGAATTTTCTTTCACCAAAATAAAAAAAAAAGATAACGTAAAATGGAATGGTTCCGGATACCTTTCAAACGATTTCGAATTATTACAGATAATGAAGTGCTCAGTTGTTCAGCATTGCTAGGATCGAAAGTATTCCCTCCTAAATTTTCAGCTAATACTTCTTCTAATATTCGCCGTCCAACTGCGGCACGAAATCTACAAAATGAAAAATTGAAATTAATGATAGGTTGGAGTTTGATAGCAAAATAATTGCGGAAGGAAAGAGTGGAATAGCTTTCTTGCTCACAATTTTAGGATTTCTTGTTTCAATTTCTTTTTCGGTTGCTACTAATTTAAATTTAATGCTCCTGAAATCGACAATATCAAGTTTTATGTATGAAAAATTATAAACTTGCTTAATATTGACTGGGCAACACAATCGTTGCATTATAAAATACTTATGAAGGTTAAGTGAAAGATTCTAAAACTAACAAACTTTCTAATTTTGTTTCCGAAATGAAATTGGCTTTTTATGAGATTGGCTGCTCAATGTTGTTTGATAAAAAAGAGATTTTTCAGGAGGGATAATTTAAAAAATTAAATTTAATCTTGAAAAATCGTCCATACTACAAAATAATACATTAGCAGAGTTATATGAGAACTTACTTTTCCTGATTTGCTGGTCGTATAACGAGTCCAGAAATATTTGGTGCTGTTTCATTATTGTTCATATTGTATTGGCCTAGTTTGTATTCAAGATAACGTATCAATAACTATTGCTGTATCCATGGAGATGGATAGAACCAGCACAATACTTAATGAAATAAAGATCAACCTACTCAATTACACTTTCACCTCATTCAACCATGAAAATAAAAATGGCCATTACGACTGATTAATCCTTATTAGAAACATAATGAAGATGCAAAGCCTAGCCTAAACTTAACCAAGTATCTTTTGATATAATTGCAAGTGAAGAAAGGAAATAATGTTGAATGAAGCTTACCGGACTAATAAATTTGTTAAATGACCATTTTTGAGCTGATTAGACTATTTATCTTTATTCAAATTTTCGATAAATGCTAGAACAATACGGTCATATATAAACAAAGCTTGGAAAAATATGAAACGACTGATTACAAAACATAGAGCATGATTAATTAATTAATTCATTAATTGCAACATTACTTCAGTTAGTAGATCATTCACTTTTTAGCGTTTCAAACACTTCAATCACTTCTATCATCTTGGAAGTGATTGAAGTTTTACTTTTTTTTACAACTCTTTTACTTTCTTGATTTTACAATTAAAACTAACGCAAACAAAAATCAAATTTCAAAAAATCAAATTTAAAAAGTCGGAAAACTGTGGCGATTTCCAAAATTAAATGTCAAGAGTAATAATTAGTGCAAAATATTAAACTAAAATATGATGTATGCCTACAAGTTCAAATTAAACAATTAGGAATAGTTTGAATTTTTAAAAACTGATTGGAATTAACTGATTAATATTTTCCAGCTTAGTTGTATAAGCAGTGATTTAAGTAAATTTATCAGCATGTGTTCGTATCAGGCACAAATTGTAATATCAATAAAAAATTTTCCATATTGAAAATTTAAATGTAATAACTTCAATGCATAATAGCTACACTATACTTTCTAATAAGTATAGTATAACTATAAACTTCAATTAAATTATACCTTTAACAAAACCACAAAACTTAAAACTATTTGTACTAGAAATAAAATTATACTTAAATATATGCAAGCAATTTGTGACTAACAAAAAAAATATTTATAATGTAATATTCGATAAAATTAATTTACTTAAAGCTCGAGAGATCATGAATTTTTTTTTTCTATCTTTCAGTTTAATTTCTATTTTCCACTGATACATTAATAAATCCTTGATATGTCAGGAATAACAAACAAACAATTCTTATTCTCGTTTATTTAGTATCACAGCATTTCATATTCAATTTTAAAGGAAAATCAGAAGAAATTTATGCAATAAAGCAATTGTAAGAAAAATATTCTATCAGTTTGTTGAATTTATTTTAAAAAAACCGAATAAAATTTTAATGAAATAATTCGATTTATTCCATTAGTAAACTTTTTCATCATTCGCATAAAACTATCTTCTAATGTAATCTTGAAATTTTGGTGCACAATGTCGGAATCACTACTTGAACAACGTAATTTGCATGAAAAGTTTGGTTCACAATTATCCGGAAATTCATCGAAATCATCTTTATTGAACGATGATTTATACCGGTTCTGCATCGAACGATGGATACGCTGTTGTTTTTAATAGAAATTTATTCAATTCATTACGTTCAGTGCAATTAAACGATTTCATAAACTACTTTGTTGCATTCTTGCAGTTTTGTCAGTGACATATTTGCTTTATCTTGTGGTATCGTTTGAAATTCTTGCTGTCTTTGCATAGTAGTAATATTCAACGATTCTGCAACGTTTTCTCTTGCATCTCCGTTGTTAGTTGTTGAAATTTGTTCATCATTTCCAACAATAGCATTCTGCAAATTTTGTGAAAAAAAACATCGTTAAATTACAAAAAATTGCAAAAATTCCAGGGAATTTTATTAAAAAAAGAAATCTGACCATCTTTTGAGTAATCTTTATGATAAATAAAATTTTCCAAGAAATTCTGAAAAAATATTTTCCAACTCCTATTGTTTCATCTTTAGATTAATGTTATTTAAAAGAAAAGGTATTTTATGCATGGATAGAAAGACTTGGAAATGAAACTGCTATAGAATAATTCAATGGATTTGAAGCATAAAAAATAAATTTAAGGATAAGATAGTGATTATGAATTGCTGAAATGATACTTAATAGACTAAATAACAATGAGGCAAACTTAATAATACGATTTTTCCGCAGTAAAATAAAGTAGCACTAAAATTATTTTTGTAAAATTCACTTTTAAAATTTCTACCATCAAATATCATAACATATAGTTATAATTGCTCTGAAAATTTTATCAAATACCACTCAAAAAAAAATTATGATTATCATCTATTTTCAATTCTCTACCAATTTTTTTCAATTCTAAAATTTAAATAAGCTGATTTTTAATTATCCAGAATGATGAAAGTTATAATTATTGATTGACGATGGTCGAATTTGCATAACGATGTAGAAATATTATAAATTGTAATATTTTACTTCGTTGTTGTGCTCATTCAGTGATCGTAGCATTAAGTTCTTCTTTTGTCAATGTGTAATTGTGAAATATGAATTTCAACTTTTGTCGTGCATCACAGTTTGTTTTGCTTAGAATTTGCAGCAATACTTGAAGTTTGCAAACGCTCCTTGTTACAGTAATGAAAATCACCTGTAAATTGTTTTCAATTGCATAAACATAATTATGAAACATTTTTAGTCAACTTTAATATTTCAGAATTATATTATGAACAAGCCATTATTAAGCAAATACAATAAATAGATGTTAATTAATTGTCATTCGTGATTAGCTTATAATTTTTAAACCATAATTTTTACTTAAAATTTTGAACTCATAGCTATTTTTATTACAGATTTTCATCACTATGTTGAATTCTTAATATTTAAGTCTTACTTTTTATTCCTATCATTTTTTTTCATCAAAAACTTTGTAATTTACATTTTCTCCTTTTTTGTTCGTTTTATTTTATATTTCAAACTTATTACAAGATTTCCATTTCAAAACACAAAACTAAAAATTAAAATTATTTTCAAAATTTTTAAAAACAACGCGCGAAAAGAAAACAGTAAATTAGTGTTCGAATATTTTTAAATTTATTTTTGCTAATTGTATACTTCCACAGTACATTTTCTACTACTATTTCATAACTCTTATTTTTAATACAAAAACAAAAAAAAAATTTATATGATCAAAATAAATTAAACATTCTGTCACATAAACTGTTGGTAATATTTTGGAAAACATATTTAGAAAGAGTAGTTATTGGTGGAAAACCGTTTGACTTGCCAAATTCTTACTTAAATAACAAAAGTAATTACTGGAAAATACTATGAACGAATGAATTATAATGATTCAGGCTTATTAAAGGATTAAATTATTATCAGCGTATATTTCACCATAATTAAATTATTATTAACATATATTTCACTATAATTACTCATCCACTCGTTCATTATCATATTAAATGATTAAACTGGATTAAATATTGCTTGTTCCTAATTGCTTTCTTTTTTCCTAATAAAATATTTTTTTTTACTAGCCATTAAAAATAACTTGTTTCGATGAAGTTATAAACCAGAAAGCACAGCAAAAAGAAATAATAAAAACAAATCTATGAACTTGGTGGCTTTTAAAAAAATGAATTTCAATTCGCTCCATGTTTTTCTTCGTTTTTCAGGAAATGTTATATTCCGTGTTACATTTTTTTTTATTCACAACAATTTTACATTTATTTATTTTTGCTTTAAAAAAACGGAAAATGAAAAAAGAACGAAATTTTTCGCATATTATTACAATTTCTTAAAAGTTTCTGTTTTTTTTTTTTAATTTTTTGTCTTCTCTTTTTTAAAAAATGTTTCCGAAATATGAAAATTTAACTAACTAATTTATTCCATTAATAATACATGCAGCAAAATATTATAATCTTCAAACAAGTTTATGCATTAATTACGTTTTTGATCATTAACTGTATCCAGATAATTAATGAGTTATTACTGAAAGTTTATACTGCATTACTGTACTACTGTATGTTCATGTTTTTAGTGAATTCATTTGTAAAAGCGTGTTACTGTAGATGATTGAAATTAAAAGTATACATTATATAGACTGAATGGTATAATTAGAGGAATAAGAAAGATTTTGTTTGGTTAATGGGAAATGAAAAGAATTACAATTCAATTAACATTAATTAAATGCATTTAAATTAATCGTGTGAAATACGAAAAAAAAAGCTAAATAAGGATTGCTAAATAGTACTTAGACCTGGATGACTTTTCTAGGAGAACCTTTGATCTTGCAATTATTTTTTTTCCTTTTCTGAGATAACATTTTGAAGGCTTTCTTAGACCTGGAAAAAAAAGATATGAACCTTTGATCTCCAAAAGCGTTATTTACTTGCATGACCTGTATGACACTGCGATCGCTCATCCCGAGTAGTTATTTCAGGTTCCTTCGCAGTATATACAAGTAATTTTTTATAACTAGCAGAATTACATATACCAAAATCTATGCAGTAGGCGGTACTTTTGAGGCAGTAACCGAGAGATTGTTGCGAAGTGTCAACTCATTCATCATTAGCACAGATTTCTGATAGTTCAAGAGTTGATACCGCGGTGGATTATCGATGTTATGGGCATTTGAAATCTTTATTATCAATTTGCTGTATACTTAACAATTCTATACGATAATTATCAAACCTATTGCTAAAATTTTATTTTTGATTGTCAGCTGATCCTTTTAATTGCAAAAAAAGTGAAAAATCTTTTTTTTTTTTATTTCAGAAATTAAAATTAATAACATAATCAAATCAGTATCTGCCATACTCATAAAGTAATTATTATCGAATAGTCTCAATTCTGTCCATTCAATGATACTATCTCATATATCGATGAAAATGTTCGCTTTTTTTTTTTTTAAATTTTTAAATTGTATTTGATTTTTAAGCTGATAATGAAATAAAGTTTGAAATAAAGTTTTTGTTCTTTATGTTACACATTTTATAATAGATGTCACTTTGTTTGCTTGATCATTTGCGATGTTTGTTTTTATAGATGAATGATTCACTGGAAAAAGCAGTATTTGGCCGGAAACACCTAAAAAGACGATCATCGTTATTTTTCAAAAATTTAAGTTACACGATCAATTGTTTTTGCATTTTTCTTTGTTCTTTCATAATTTCTGCTGGAATTGTAAATGAATAATTTGTACTAAAATTTTAGACGGACGTAAATGATGTTACTCCTAACGAAGTACAAAATCTTGATGGTTGTAGTAGCAGCAATGAAAAAACACTTGAGGAAAAAGTAGTCATGTCAAAGAGCAAACGACGTACGTCAGTGCGGACACGGAAATCAACTTATAGGACGAGGTCAAAGGTTGCAACAAGAGAATATAAGGTAGATTTTTTGTTGCTGTTCACGTATTTGCATAACAAAAGTCCGATGACTTTGTTTTGCTCCCAGCATATTTTTCGTGAGATATCATTACATAAAAGAGGTGAATACTCTTCGAGTAGTCAATAGTGGTTCAGCTAACCGGTTCTTGTGTATGAAAACTAACAGTGCAAGTACTTTTCGACCTATTAAATGTTCCTTAATTTTCATCCATTTCTAGATAACTTGTGAGCCTCCACCGATAACACTGAAGCCTATCTTGTTAAGTGCTGCTCAGAAAGCAGCGCGACGTATAACAGTGAAGGCAAAACGATGGAAAAATCATAGACACGTGCATTTTCATGGTGTCCCGAATATTCTTGAGATCACTCCGCGTTCCGATAAAATACCTGGAGTTGTGAAAATGCCAGATTCTCCGACGGTTATAAAGGAATTTGCCACTTCAGAAGTAAGATTTTTTTACGTGATGAAAATTATATATTAGACGTTTTCTTAATACTATATTACCAGAAAATGTGAAATTCCTAAAAAAAAAAAAAAAAGTGAACATCAATCTGCTTCGAAAAAAATAAACTCCAGGTTCTGTTGTTTTTATGTTGAGAAAGAGGAATTTCAAATGAATTCAATAATTGTCGAACTAATCTCTGAAATTTTTGTTTCTTATCTGAAATGAAAGTATGTTTGTTTGAACAATGGACTTTTTTCAGATTGCTAATGACAATGCGAAACCTGATGTATCCACTGCTGAGGTTGTTATTCTGCAGGACACTGACACCAGCACGTTTCAAGATGAGACAGTTAGGTTTTTGCCTGCCGTATCCAAAACTTTTCATTGTCATTCGGAAAAGAATGAGATTGATGAAGACGAATATCTGAAAAATAAGAACGGTGAAGTCAGTGGCGGCGCAGTCGACATCTTTGCTAATGGTAAGTTTACTTATATAAAATGTAGATATATGTTTGGCATTCTTATTTTTTGCATGAAATAGCATATTTTTCAAAGATGATCATGATTCACAATCCGAACAGAGGGAACTTAATAATCATATGAATGCGAAAAGAGATATTGACCAATCCGAGGTGTCGGATTTATTGAAGGGAAGTGCCGCAATAAAAAGAACCAGACGAAATGTGGTAAGTCATAAGTGTTGAATTTTTTGGGACATGGAGGAATCAATAAAGTAGTGTTCGACCTTAGGACCTGTTTTTGTCGGTTTTGCGAGTTAACTCACAAATTCGGATTCGTTTCTGAGCGATGAGATTAAATTGCAAGGCAATATATTACATTTCTTGCCCTGCTCAGTTTTTAATAATTATGATGCTTTTAAAGTTAATGTGCAGTTCTGAAGGATTTTGTGATTTGATGACACAAATTTAAAGCGTTTAAGAGGGAAACGACAATTACCTGGGTGCGCGGAGATCGATTACGGAGCCTTTGTATGGAGATGAAAGAGGTTAATTCCTTATTGATTGATTACTTTTTAAATGGTTGAGCAAGTGTTTCCTTACCAGAAGTTTTATCGGTTTGCTCGGTAGCTGCACTGCACAACTTTCATTGTAGCGCTGCTTAAGAATTGTCTGTCTAGTTATTCTGTCATTGATGTGATTGCATATCAGACATGCACCAGCTGTTAAACTGGGAAAATGGACTTTGCAGGACACTAATGAAAATAAAGAAAATTTAAATGTATCAAACGACAAGTCAGATGGCGGTGTACAACAGAGCGATAAAGTATTTACTGATCTACAACATTTACCTTTATCTTTATTGGCTTTTCCCTGTACAGGACCGAAAGCAAAGTATATTTTTATTTTCAATTAATTCTTAGGAATCGTATTTTGATAAACACAACATAATTAGGATTAATCAGCCTTTAAATCTTTTAATATGTGCAAAACGATTTTCGGATATTTTACATTATCTTCCCAGTAACATCATTTCAGGGTTGAGAAATGGCTGCAAGACCTACCGAACCAATGGGATCATCTGATTGATAAAGAAGCTGTACTTACGGAGAGTCAACAGACGCAGATCGCTGCTAGTAGTACCATTGAATACGACAGTGTATTGATGAAAAAACGTTTATCACGTAGGCAAAGCTTTGGAGGATTACCAGGTAATGTGACTTGTATAAATTAGTTAGTTCATGAAAAGGATTTACAACTTTAATTTTTCCGTTTGTTGGAAACTGATGATTAATATCAGGTACTCATTTTTGTCATTCCGTCTTGTTCAATGCTCTACTTAAACTGCAATGTTCGATTTCGTTTATTGCTTTTCAGAGAAGCGGGAGAAAGGGAATAAATGTCGTCGAAGTTCTCTATTGTTGCAAAAAGCGATTAGCGAATTGTCGACTTCGAACCATCGTCAGACCGTTATTGTAGAAAAAGTGCAAAATTTGTGCGAGGTGACTTTTCAAGAAATTAAGTCATGCGGAACATATCTGATGGTTTTTGTGCATGAATTTTTGGCAAATATTTCTGGAAAAAACCGTAGGAGGAGACTGATTACTACTTGTCATGTTGAAGATTTTATCTTCATGGTTTGCGTTGTATCAACATTGATGCACTGAGTTAGAATTTGCTCAATTGATTGGTTATGTCTGATATCATGATATTTTTCTAATATTCAGGATTAATTATTAATTTTCTGGAAATACCATGTTGGTGGGATGGAAACCTATGGCAAAATAAAGAATTTTATTATTACACTATTATTTTGATATCTGGAATGTTCATTTATTCGTTAGGAAAGCTCCTCCCCAAATCCCATATTTGTAGAAAATGTTGATTAGTCTCGATGTTCTCCGTCAATATTTTGTAGCGTTAGCTTAATTTGTTCAATTCCGAATCCAGTTGGGGTCTGGCAGGCATATGCTAAATTATGGACTTTTCTAGCTTCTCTATTTCAATCTCAGAAAGACACATTATTTAATGTTACTTTATTAGCAAATTTAGCGTAATGCTAATGAGATGGATAATGATGTGATACTCGTTGACGATGAAGAATTGAATGATATAACTGCGAAATCGCTGAATTCCTGTAAGAAAGAAGTTAATGCAAGAAATATTGGGCAAATGACAACGAATAAAACAGAGCGATCAGTTGAGCCCGTGATCAATTCCTCCACATCTAACAGCCATCTTATCGGTGGAGAAATGAATAGCATCCCAAAGCTTGGAAAGAAGCAAGGTTCGAATTTTGGAACCCGTGATGTTTTTTATTAGTTACATTTCTAGACAGTTAAGTGAGAAGCAATTACTGAATTCTGGAAATTATTTTGGTTTTTCCAATCCGGAAATGAAGGATATGGAAAGCAGTAGCCTGCTTAAAAGATCTAGTATCCTACACTGCAGCTATGATGGATGAGATGGATTTTGCGCCTTTTCCAAGCATTTCGAATATTGGGTACGCTGCGACTGCATCCGTTAACTATGATTTGCCTTGTGAACTTCGTCGACACTGGAATCCGAAGATGTTTTCATACAATAATAATATATTTCAAATGTCATTTCGCAAAAAGAGCCTTGGTGAAGACGAGAATTTGAAACAGGAATTTGCAACTGCTGATTCACAGATTATGTTGCGATTCAGAAGGTTGCTTTTTTATTTGCATTCGTAGAATTCTTGCCGTTACATCATTGATTATTTTGTTGAAAACTTCTTTCTCAATGCAAGGAAGAAATGGTCAAAAGACGGAAGATGGAAATCACGTAGTGAAGAATTACAACAAAACACTTGGAGTGAGGCATTAAGGCCAATGGATACCGATGAATTAATTATTGACAGTGCCACTGTTCGTAAACTGTGTGACTGGATTAGTATGTGGAAAGAACAATTGCAGAAAAGTAGAAATCGTAACAAAAGTAATGTCTTTCATGCTTGATTAAATTTTTACAAATACAAATATACTACTTGATTAATGTTGCTAGCTTAACAATTGCAGATGTAAAAGTAACCAGTCGACGGGAGAGCAGTTATTCACACTCATTTGATTCGTTTAGTTCCGATGAAGAAGAGCAGTTATGCAATACTGCTATTATATATGGTCACTGTGGTAGTGGCAAAACATCACTAGTATTCATTTAAAAATTTCAATTTAGAAAAGTTTTATTAATTAATGGAATTGTTGATGAGTGCAATGATGAAATGCGTATTACTGATATTTGTTTCAGGTTTATGCAGTTTCGAAGCGTTATGAAATGCATGTCTTAGAAATTGCTTCTAATGAAAAAAGAAATGGCTTACAGCTGAAGTGTAAGTTGCAGGGAGCTACACATTCTCATAAGGTATTAATTATTTGATTTGAATCTTTTCTTGACTCTTATTTTTATACGAAAAAATCTTTTGTTTTTTACTTCTTATTATTATCAGAATAGTATGATTTCTATTAGAATATTCCAGAATTGTTTATCAATGCGTCAAGTTTAGTATTTCCTGGAAAAATTATGTTAAATTATTTTAGTTTCCGATGTCGACAATGGTAAATCAAATGTTTTTCCGAAATGGAAAAGATGAAGAAAAAGTGGCTGAGGACTCCATCATCTTGGTTGACGATGTAATCTTCATTTAATTTTTTTCCAGTAAAAAAAATGATAATGTCTGCTTTTAGTGCGATGTAATATATGATAAGCACGATGATGGATTCTGGCCAGCACTAAGAATTCTTTGCAAAGAAGCTCATATTCCAATTATCATTGTTTGTGAAGGTTTATTTCCTTTTTTTCTTTATTTTTTAATCTGCTACTTGTTTCATTTATCATGTTACTAACTGTAGGGCCAAAACATGCACTTATGTCATGGTTTTTCGCTAATTTTAGATCTTTCTCTTGTTCGCAAACAGTTAGGATTTGAAGCACCTGTCCTTATATTTCCTTTAATTAGACCAGAGATGCAAGCTGTCTCTTCGCATCTTCAGGTATGTTTTTTGAAGTCGAAGAATTCATTAATTTTAAGTATTTTTGATGATATTTTGCTTGATTGATTTATTCTCGCTGTCATCCTTTCCTCTTCTATTTCCAGATTTTGCTTTGTGTAAGCCCACAATAATTCGAATATTTTCAGGAACTTTGTGCCGCTTTAGACATCAGCGTATCTTCTGATGTTTGCTGTACTTTGGCTAAGCAGTATAACGGTGACTTGCGGGCATGTATCAATCAGCTTCAGTTTTACTCCGGGGAAGATAGCAATAATTCTTTAAGAATGGTCAGTTTTTTATAAAATTTTATAGGAACTGTAATATTCGTACTCCTTCATCGCAGAATTTTTTGTTAGTACGGAGAAGTTAAAAATCTTTCGGAAGGTTGCTGAGAATATCAACCTTCAAACGATTGATTTGATAATCTTCTGATTAAGATCTAATTATTTACAGTTGCTTCATTTTGTCTAATCATTATCTGTCATTAACTTTGTTTTCCCGAAACCTTCGAAATAAGTCACATAGTATCTGGTGCTAATGAAGTATTTCACGATAAGAGATTGCGAAGTTCTTTTTATGTCAATATATGGAGTATTTAATTTCATTTCAGTAACCAATCAGATTTTTAATTTCTTGCAGTTGGCGAAACGATTAAAAAGTGAGGAGCAGATAGAATTTGAAACATTACCTAAAAAGTATCATCTAATGTCGTACAATGTCGTATTACGTTACGACCATTCATACGAACCAGGAGCCGTTCTTCCATCGACGGATCGGTTTGCATTACATTGTTTTTTTGCTTGGCAAAGAAAATCATGCGATTGCTTGTTTAATCTGAGCTGGTTTGATTTTAGAGAAATGGAGGATTTGCACCTTGTGCAGAACGATATGCATGTTGCAGTGAAAGTAACTCGTTCTGTGCTACCTGCAGTTGAGTATTTCCCTTTGTCCGGTAAGTATTCTTTTTTTCAGTTTTAACTTTTCAGGCTGATTTGACTGACTCAGTTTGCTTATTTTTTCAGTTTGACGTAAGTTTTATTTTGCGAGTTTTTTTTTTGTGAACAGTTTGCATCCTCGTCAAATCCCTCATAAAAGCAAATTTTTTTAAGGTCTTGGGGGTATATTTCAAAGTCTTGAAAGAGTTAAAAGTTATAATTTATTGTTAAAAGTTCCTTATCGTACACCAAGTGGTAGTATTTAATCTGGTGCTCACAACTAATTTTGCCGCTCAAATGATAATTGCAGAAGATTTACAGATTTCAGTATAACTTTCGAAAAGTTATTTTACAGATGTGATACTTGATTACATACCATATTTATGCATTATGAACGAAGCATCTCGTGCCAGAATGCCTGCTTCTCGTCGTGCGCAACATTATTTTGATGAATTACATGGTGATTCACAAATAGATTCCAGTGGTACTCTGAAAAACATTCTTATACAATTTTGTCTACGAAATCATTGATCTTCTTCGTGAATATATTCCCTTTTTGAAAGGAAGTGTTTTAAATTGGAATTTGAAGATTCAATCTTGTAATGTGAAAATACTTTTTCGCAAAATTCTAAATGAACATTTTGACAATCATGTCTAAATGTTATTTATTTGCACATTTGATCCCTTATTATTGATTGTATTTTCGATTTTTCTCTTCAGTTTTATATAACATTATTATTAGTGCTATTTATTTATTGCAGTAAAAATATCCCTAATAGAGTGCTGTTTTTTACTGTGAAAGTCAGTTCTATGACTCAATTATATTATATACAAATGCGTTTTGCTACATCTAAACTACCCTAAAATGAGGTCATATCTTACCGATTATCGTTTAATGAGTTTTATAAAAATTTTAATTACCAATAAATGTAAGGAATTAGTCGATTGGATCCTATTCTATTCATTTCATATTTATTTGTGATATTTATTTACGATTTTTTTTTCTGTCCGTTCGATAAGATGCAATTTTAGATCTTTGCTTTATTTGTACCTGTGAATTCTTGGTTGATTTGACCATAGAAAGATGTATGAACCTCTTAGATATTTGATGGAGCAAATATCCATGGTGTGATATCGGAAATAGATATGCGTTGTTGAGATAAACCTTTACAAATGTTTTAGAAGTCAACATGTCACGTGGAAGTAGTGCAGGCTTTGATCGTCATATTACAATCTTCTCTCCTGAAGGAAGAGTGTATCAAGTTGGTAAGATATTTCTGTAACTTATGTATTCTTGGTTAGATCTCTTGAATTTCTATGATTATCTTTCATTTTAGAATATGCTTTCAAGGCGATAAATTCAACGAATTTAACTGCTGTAGGTGTGAAAGGTACTGACTGTGTTGTTGTTGCTGCACAGAAACGTGTGCCTGTAAGTTTTTTTATTATAATTCATAATTAGTAATATATATATATATATATATATATATATATATATAATCCTGGAATTTATGCTTTATTATTAAACCCATTTATGTTATTTCTATCTGACTAATATGGTACAGTAATGGGTAGAAAAAGACTATGCCTGAGCACATAAAAGAATATTTTTTGCACTTGAGTTCAACGTTCTGCACTCTCGGGTCTTAAATTTTCTTTGTCATTTTCACTGCTTGATATAAGAGATATATGAAATTGTGTCATGTTAGATCAATTTCAGGATAAGCTAATTGTCGCGGAGTCTGTGACAAGTTTATATCAGTTAACACCTTCTATTGGCTGTGCAATGATCGGCATGATACGTATGTTTGACTCTTGTTTAGTGACCTATATTGAAAGACATACCTGACAAGTTATATTAGGATTGCCCCTAAATAGTTCAACAGACAGAATTGTTTTGCTCTGAAGTGCATTATTTGAGAGTAGTGAGGTTAACAATCATATTATCCGTGAATATTTTGAACGCACACTTATTTTAAGCGGATAGTAGATTCCAAGTTAAACGAGCTCAAATAGAAGCGGCTGAATGGAAATACAAGAATGGTTACAACATGTCAGCGGAACAACTAAGTAGGAGAATGGCCGATCTCAATCAGTATTACACTCAGAATGCTGAGTTACGTTCATTGGGTTGCGGTAAGCATGTGATTTATCCAAAAGGTTTAAGCAAATGAGTTTCTCGAGGCACATTGAATTCATTTCGAGGTACAAAGAAATGGGAATTTTTGTAAACGCATCACTCTCTCTACTTCTTTTCTATATCGAAATTAGAATTGCATTTTCATTAAAATAAATGACATTAATGAGAATGTTATTATTGTTGATTTGTAGAGAATTAACGATTTAATGGTTTGTAGTTATGCTGTTGATCGCTTATGATGATGAAGAGGGGCCTCAGATATTTCGCATAGATCCAGCTGGTTATTATCGAGGAATGCGTGCTGTTGGTGTTGGTGTAAAACAACAACCTGCAAACAGTTTTTTGGAGAAAAAGATAAAGAAAAAAACTGATTACGATTACGATGGTACAGTGCAGGCATGTTTTACTATGATATTAAAATGTGATAAATAAAAGCTTCATTTCTATAATTGGAACAAATAACTTCCATTTCCGTTGGCTAAGCTATTTTAAAGTTGTTCCATTTGATAATCCGAATAGAATAAACTCTTCTTAGTGCTAGTCTTGTTGTTGTTGATGTGGACCAACTGTGTTTGTTTTTCCATCCTTAATATCATCATTTTTTTCCAAAAACAAAGACTGTAGTCATCTGTTTAAATTATTTGGAAGTGACATTAGTAATTTTGCTATTTTCAGTTGTCCCTTGAATGTCTACAGTCAGCCTTGGCCGTTGATTTGAAAGCATCAGAAGTTGAGGTTGCAGTCATTACGAGCCAGGATAAAAAATTCAGGTACGGAAATATTGAAACATGTGAACTGAGATAGAAAAGGTCAGAAAAAGTGATTTGTGATAGGCCACTAACTTGTGGTAAAATTGAGATTTCGCAGAATTATGTTTAAGAAGATATTTTTAGGAAACTATCGAATGAGGAAATCGATCACCATTTAAACGCCATCGCTGAACGAGACTGAGAGATATTCGTTAATCATTAATTATTTACTGATTGTTTAATTTAAATTTCTTCGAAATAAGAATTCATATGATATCTGGTGATGAGTTACAATGCATATTCATTTTTGTGGTTTCTGTTCACTGAAAATGCTGTCAGTGTGTGATCGATGTAGCTTCTCCGTAAATCATATACCTGCTCGTATTCGGTATTCCAACTCCAATTTTTGCTATTATTTTATCCTTATTTGCAGTCATTACATCTTTTGAAGGTACGGAATCTCTGAAAGTTGATTTTTTTCCCCCAACTTTATGAGATATGTACAGCATAAAGTGAAATAAAAGAAAGCGAAGTTTTCATGTCTCTTTCTTTTTCCTGTTTATACGCATTCAAAAACCGCAGAGTTATACGAAAAATAATTTCCAAAAGTCAATAAGTCCTCTGCATATTGCCGTGCTGATTTACCAATAGGTACAAAGATTTCTTCAGTGACAATTGATTCAGGAATCTGGGGTATCTTTTTCTTTTGAAGCAGTTGCTAGTTTTTTCTCATTAAAATTATTAATTATTCACATCTGACTATTAGATAATATTTAAGTGATTTTTAAAATTCAGATACGAAATGGAATTTAACATTGATAATTTAGTAATATTTACTGCTTTATTTTAATAGTTCAACATGAATTCAATGAATTGACAAAAAAGTGGAGAAAGAGCATGTCAGCTGTCGGATTTATGATTTGTGTAAATAGTTTCTGATTGAATAGGAATTATTTACAAGAATTATCGCAAGATGAGGTCAATCATTTTCAGCACCAGATACAAATAATGCTTTTGTGTGAATGTAAATAAAATGATTACCTAAATGTTTTACTTTGATAGTTTAGATCTTTTTCAAATTCTTGTAGCTCACTTATTCTCAAGTTATTTAAATTATTGGAAATATGTTTCTTACTTCTGCATTCTTTTTTTATGATTACATTCATAATCTGAGAAAGAAAATAGATTTTTTTTTTTTTTTTCATAACTGTTTAAATATTTCTTCAGATCTCTCACGGATAAATCAAATTCATCAAGCATTTAGCTTGAAAAAAAAAATTAACAAAGATTTTTTTTATTTCCATTTATTTATATATAGAAAACTTCAGAAAAACTCTGAAATCTTCGTTGTCTGCCAATTTTTTTTTAAGATAACTTTTATCTAAATTGGAGAAGGTGGGTAAGGTATGATGCAAAATTAACCAGTGGATCCTTTTTTTCCCAAGGGTATTTCAGTTACCTTTTTTCAGATCAATAAAGGTAAATACTTGTAATTTTTTTTTTGCAAATAGAGTAAGCAGATAGCTTTTCTAAATATGTACTGATGTGAATAATTAATTAATAAAGAGTAATGTATTGTTGAAAAATATTTAAGAACAATTTTTTTGTTGTAAAAAATATCAGAAAATAAAAAGGATTAGCTAGAGAAATTTTTTTTTCGACTCATTAATTTATCAAATTGTAGGTAGAAAGTGTATTTATTTCTCATTTTTGAAAATCGATCTAAATCTACAATACACATATCATCTGAATCAGTAATTAGAATTTATGTGAATGATCGCAGACTGGTGTTAGAGATTCTAGAAAGTATTACTTGTTGTTCTGAAATCTAAATTAAACCTACGATAAAGTGATGCAGATAAAATCCATTTTAAAGATCAGATGCAAAATGAAATGAATAATTGTTGTCAAGTATTATTACCATTTAATTCAAAACTGACATTTTTTTGATTTGGGACATAGTTTGAAATGTTTTTACTAATATGATTTAATCCTTCTACATGTGAATGTGCAATGGTGACAGATGATATATGATAGATATGCCAGTTGGATTTAAATTTTACCTCATCCATCCCATACAGCCATAATCCTTTTGCTGAGATTTTGCATTATAAAAATTCTTCACTTGTTGCACATTGGTCGCTGTATCATTCATTCATTCATTTGAATGATATAATACTTTAATGCTAATAATCATGAAATTAAGTATGAAAACTTTGATAGTAACTGTAATCATTTATTGTTAAATAAATTTGAATTAATTATGTTAGTATTTGAAAAATAAAAAAAATAGTAATATTAATTAATCATACTTATCTCTGAAATAATATAGATGACTGGTCCAAATTTATTTAACAATAAATTAATATTGCTATTTATTTTTATTTTTCGAATATTAACACAATTAAAGCTGGATAAGTTTTAATGGAAAATAAAATCTTACTGTAGAGATCTTTTACCACATACTGTTACAGAAATAATTGGAAATAATAATATGGATAAGAGATATGGAATGATTATAATTGTTGTTTGTTACTGAATATTTCGAACTGAACACTAACCAACGACTGTTCCGTTATCTGTCATTTTTTACAAATAACTTACAATATTTCGATCATATTAATTTATAATTAATTCAAGAATAAAGCAAGTATTTATCGAAAAAAGTTCATTATCAATTAGCATCAGTTTTTTCAATCCATTTATCTAAAATATGTTGAAAATAGAGCAAATGTTTAAATATTTCTACTTTTAATGATCTTTATCTCAGTAGCAGTATATGATAAAAGATCTCTACAGTAAGATTTTATTAACCGCTATGAAATTTAAAAAAATTCTTTTTAAATTGTCAAAATTACAACCAAATCTGTATTAGCCATTGAACAAATTTTGAACAGTATATGTTCGGAGTATAATTACAGCAAAAAGAAAATAAATCTCTGGAATAAGCTATAATTATCTTTATAATATTCGTAGTCAAGGATAATTTTTCATACTTATAATGATTATTAAATAGTAAATGAAATGATGTTTTGGGAAGGAATATTGAGATTTGAATGATTATTTTAATTTTTCTTCTGCAGGAGTTGCAATCATTCTTTTTCGTTGAGGTGAATTCCTTAGCCGGTATCGAAGTTATGATTTCGAATAGTTTTGGATCAGCAACTCTTCGAGAAAAATTGACGATAGCAATTCAAAAACAAAAAGTATGTTGCGAAATTTTGTGATCTTTTTCATATTTATGTAGATTTGAAGCATATGGATGCGCTGCATACATTACATCAAATTGCGCGCAGTTCATTCACCGCGATGTTCTTTCTGAAATTTTACTCAGTAAAAAATATTTCAAATATATTGTCGAGATGTTAGAGTATGATTCAGCTGAGTCTAAACCACGAAAACATCATGATTTCTTATTTTAAAAAACCATCCACAACGATTAATTACGCCAAAAGATTTATCGGAGTTCAATATGTTCAGGATATCTGTTTGTCAGCATCTTCTTCGCTTGACGAAAATTTGCTATCTGTTCTGAACATTTATTTACTCTTCAGTTGAGTAGATATTATTAGTTTGTTTCATTTATCATATTCGTATATTTTATCAAATAAATGAAGCTTAATGATACAACAATAATATATCATTAATAAACTTTTTTTTCTAACAAAGTGATTTAAATTTTTTTTTAAAATTTAAGGAATTGCTGCTTAATGAACACAGTGTTGATGAAAATTAAGATGTAATTTATGATCAAAAGTTTTTTGACACATTTGACAACGATAAGTGTTGCATTGCTGTTGTCGTTGTTTCTGTTGCTGTTGTTGTTGTTTTTGTTGTTTTTGTTGTTGTTGTTGTTGTTGCTGTTGTTGTTGTTGTTGCTGTTGATGAGTTCGACGTACGTGACTGTCATGCGCTGCATGCGATGCAAATGATTTACCACAAACAGCACACTATAATTATTAATTATCACGATGAGAGGAAATTTATTGGATAATATCAAACAATATTAACTGGAAATTTATTGAACAATAACGAAAAATCAAGCATAAAATAAATATATATAAGTTGCTAAATTAAATACTTATCATATATTCCTATCATTATTAGCATTAGCTACATAATTGCTATAATGAGTAAATAACCTAAAATAGTAAAAATTTAAATAATCAATTAATTGTATGATCGAATAAATAAATGAAGAGAAGGAATTTCAAGATTTAATTTATTTTCTTACTATATTCTATTTAATTCAATCTATCATCATTCATTGTTATTATTATTAGTAGGATGCAGCTGCTAACATTTCTAAAATTTCAACATGGTATGATTTAGAAAAAAGTGTATCACCTTCACATACCTGAAACGGTCTTTCACCACTATGTTGACGTATGTGCGTACGAAGGATACTACTTGCCGTGAAACTTTTACTGCAAAAAACACATTTGTATGGTCGTTCACCGGAATGCACTCGAAAATGCTGAAAAAACTAATCCGAAAAGTTTTCGAGGAGATTCCAAGTTAAAAAAAGTTAATCTTATCGAAATATAGCTTGCAATAATACATTTTATATTTACTTCTAATTTACTAACTGAATTAAATTGTCAGTAGCTTTATTAAATTCTGAATTTTAGCTCTCGAATCGTCCTTCAATCTTTGAAAAAAAAACAGTTACTAACTTACTTATGAATTAACTAGTTGAAGTAATGATGCAACTGAATTTCATAGCATTAAATTTTACGGAACAGTGATGTTTATTTTTATTGAGATGCTATACCGTTAGAAATTAAACAGTTACTTAAAATTTTTAAAAAAAAATAAAAAGTTTCAATCATACTTTGCTAAGACTTGATGATTGCGAAAATGATTTACCACATGTGGAACAAACGTGAGGCCGATGATTTTCATGCACATGCAATATATGAATCCGTAATCGATCACGTTTCTCGAATGATCTATAATTTATAATTCATCATTTTTCCAAATTAGCTCATTATCTATCATTTATTGCTTAATAAAATTTAAAATTTAATCTTACGGAAAAAATTATGAAAAAAAAAAGAAATTCAAATCATGAAGTGCCATAAATAAATTTTTTATTTCAATTTTCTATTTTTAGTAGAACTAAATTTGAAAATTAAAAACAAATTTTCAATATACCGTGGACAAATCGTGCAACGAAATTTACGATCACCATGATCAACACATCTTGTATATTTGAGATGCTTCTCACGATAATATGCGTAAGTAAACATTTTGCCACAACGATCACATTTATAACCGCCAATCTGTTCTATAAATTTTTTTTAAGAAAATTAAGTTTTAAATTAATTTTTAGAAAATTGGATTTTATTTTATAAAAATTTTCAATTTCAATTTTTTTGATTATTTGCTTAATTACAATACCAAAATAAAAATAGTACAGACAAGTGAATTCAGCAAAATGCGGAATAATTAAGCAAGCAAGATATATTGACCTATTAATAGCTTGTTCTACTGGTGCAGTATAGAGATCATGATGATTGTTATTATCCTTCTGTTTACTTCATTATTATTTAACATTTAAATTATTTATTCATTTCAAAATATGTTAAGATCATCAGCATTTACTGAGGCAGTAGGCGAAGGTATTCGTATTATTTGAAGCAGTGTCATTTTAAAAGATAAGTAAAGTATGAATTTTTTTTACTGTAATTCTTTTCATATTTTCTTTTTTTGAGATAGTAATTTTTTTTATTTAATAAAAAACTTTGTGGAAAAATCAAAATTAGAAATTTAAAAATTTTAATTGGGCAGTATTTCATTTGTATATTGATCAGTTAATATGTTAAAAATATTAATTAATAAATTTCCTATCTTTCTTGAATGCTGAATTATAAACTTTTTCAGATATCCCATCTAGAAATTTAATGCCAAACTATCAAGTAAATTAAATATCTCTTCGTACATGAATGGAACAATTATGTAAGTAGTGTTTATACACATTCGTTATATTGGTAGTTATAATAGGCTGCATTTGAGGTATGTCTGGTTTGAATGTAATATTGGTACTTGAATTGAGGTCTAAATGAATACTTGAAATTGGCCAAAATTGATACTTGAAATGAAAAAAAGTGAAGTCGTAAGTCGATCAATAAACTGATATCAATTCCGTTTTATTCACTACCTTATTACTATTGTTTCTTATAATATTAATTATAATCACTAATAATAATAATAATAATAATAATAATAATAATAATAATAATAAATGAAAATAATAATAACAGTATTGGTCAAGCAACAATAATATTAATAATAGCAATAATAGTAAAATAATAATTATTATTATGATAATGATACTGAAAAGTTACTTTATTCTGATTTGAAAAAATTAAAATGCCTATGATAAATAGCAAAATATTATTTCGGATTAATGTAAAGTTCTTATCAAAAGTTTTCACCATTATTTATTATGGATACATATGAAATTTGAAAACTTCCAAATTGAAATACAAAGTGTTATTAATTTCCAATCGGCATTCTTTCCATTAGTTTTTCATTTTTCAGTTATTTTAAATCAATAAAATTTTGGATGACTGTAATTAATTGATACAAGAGAGTGAGAAAGTATTAGCAATTTAAAGTTAAAATATACAAAGAATACCAAAAAATAATATATTTTGAACAAATTGAATAATTAAACATGCGCTGCTTACCTGTATCAATTAATTCGTCTCGTATCATTTCAGTCTGTTGTCTTTCCTTGTTATTTTGAATCATTTTGCTTCTTGGCTCAAACAGAAATGCTTCAGGCTCATCAAAAATACTTATTTCCTCACCAAATTCTATATTGCGAAGAACAGTTCCATTCCTAATATTAGCTTCCTCAATGTTTGCTGCCTTACACAGCAATTGCCATTTTGTTGGTATCTAAATAGTACGATGCTTATTCAGGAATACCTCTAAACTTATAGATATTCTAAAGGGAAAGATGAGACAAAATAAAGTAAAAGTACGACTGGTGATCATTTAAAGATTACAATTTGTATGCAGTATATTAATCAACTAACAGTAAATTTATCACCACTATTGAAGCCATTTGGTGCTGAACAAAATACCACATGAAAATATCGTCCAGCAAAGAAAAAGCATAACAATAAGACATTATCACAATATTCTCTGGTTGATAAGATATCTTTAATCACTGTAAGAAGGTGCAAAATTCATTTTTCATTAAATAGCTTCTTACATAATTCAAGTAATTTGAATTAATCAAATCTTTGATCAACATCGATCATTATTAATTTTTATTTGATTAATAATTGATATCATTTAAATTATTCAAAAATTATCATCAAGCATCAGCTGAATTAAACTTACGTTTTTCTAGTAATTAATAAAAATATAAGCAATACATACATACACATACACACATACACGCAAATACGCACGTACATATACATATAAACATATTGTTCCATTAACTTATAATTTGCTGAATGTTTTGACAAAAAATGTTAAAATAAAACAGTACATTTGTACAATGCAATGAGAATATTGTATGGTTAGAATACTGTATATTAGGAATAACCATTGGATAGATTTAACTTTTCAAAGAAATTTTTCAAACCATACCGGTTTCATTTGAAGTTAATTGCAATCGAAGGTTAACAGCTTGAAGTCTTTCACCATGAATTAGTGTCATAGGAAACGGTATTACTGACATAGAATGATCGGTTGGAAGAATTGACGACGGTACTGGTAATACAGATGATGATAATAACAATAATGATGATGATGATGATGTTGATAATGATGATGATGATGATGATGACGATAACGATGATGATAGCGATGATGATGATGATGATGATAATGGCAATGGTGGTAGTGGTGGTGGCATTAGTGCACTTTTTGATAATGTTCGTCTAGCAAACGATGATAATGTTTGTGATAAAAATGGAAATGTAGAATGACCAGAAGAGAAATTTGGGAACTGTATTGGCAGTATACTATTATTATCAGTATTCTTGTCATTATTGTAATTATTATTATTATTTTCAAATAGTAAAACAGATTTTGATAATTGAATTGGATACATGGTAATAATGACAATGATGATAATGATGATGTTGTTACACAAGTGACACTTCAATGAATAGTTTGCACACTATATAACTACTAGTGTTACAGCTACAGTAGGGTTGTTGAATAAATATAAGATAGAGAGTAGTTGTTTAACAGTAGATCCCCGTTTTTATTCACTTCTTGCCATATTTCTTTATTCCCCTGACAATACGGGTGGAGTTAGTTTGACATCTATTGGATGACAACTTTATTTGATATATCAGAAAGATTCAATTTGCCCTTAAAGCCTTACTGAATACCATTATTATTTTCCTTTTTTCATTTTCTTTGGAAAAAAAGCGAAAGAATCCCACTATTACCATCAAATAGGTTTATTCTTTACTGCTACCGTAACCTAAATAGAAATAAATTAGAGAATTGCTTAGAAAAGAATGAATCCAACAATCTTGTCTGTCTATTTAATCAGCCATTTGCCCATCATACCAACCTACTTGGGTATTATTTATTTAATTAAAAAATAATAGATTAATTAAGGATATTTCAGTCTAATAGATTTGTTTTACTTCTAATCTTACTTATTCCATCAGATATAGCTAACAATATTACATTAACATTTTTTCATGCAATAAATGAGTAATAAATAAGTAAGTAAGTTCATCAGAGCAAATGTCAACTGAGAAAATGCAATTAACTTTCAGAGGGATGATATTGCATTTGAGAGCATTTGGATAATACAATAAGGTTACATTACAATATCCTTATGCCATCCACTAATTACATCAATTTGATTACCATTTCTATTTAGCACAGCAAAGCTTTCATTTCTAATACTTGATAATTATTCTGTTGACCTTCAATCTTTTCTTGCTTTTCTTCTCTGCCTTCCATCTTGTTTTATTACTTTTTTCTCATCACCTTTTTTCCTTAAAATGTTTCAATTTGAAAAATTTCTTTGTAATGCATCTTTTTTTTTTAGCATACGGTATGTACTTTTTTCAGTTAGACGAAAAAAGTGTCAAATGACTGTGATAACCATTCATTTCTATTGCTCGTTTTTATACTCTTAAGAAAAAAAGATTCACATTATTACTTTAAAAATTTTAAAAACAAATAAAATTATTTTTGAATTTTTAAAAAATAATTTTGCTTGTTTTTAAAATGTAAGTAATATTATTTTCGTCTTTTTTTTCGTTCTCTTATCTCTCTTTGAAAGGAAATGTTTCTACTTATGTTTTTATTCATTTTCACTGTTAAAATGTCAGAGGAAAAATTTCATTTCTTTTTTTAAATCGAATTTAATTAAATTTTGTTGAAATGAGTAATTGCATAATTATATTTTTAACTATCATTGATTTATTGTTGATTAAAGTGAATCATTGCGTAAAATCACGATTTTGTGTCAAATAATTTATAAACAAAAGTTTCGGCTAATAATAAAAAATACAGGATAGCAAATTGATAATTATGCGTAAATATCTGTAACTTTATTATTAAAATCATTGGAGAGATTATGTTTTAACATCATTTTTTGATGATTAGGTCATTTTTTTGACGCTTTGTACACATCTATAGTACGCAATAAACAATCAATTTGGGGTACAAATAAATAAATCTATATAACGTAATGAATTCAAGTTTTATTTAATTTAAAAAATTTAAGAAAAGAACAATTTATATAAAATGGAAAATTAAGAAGAAATGACATAAAATTACTACCTTAAAAATGACTGAATTAAATTTTAAAAATACGGAACAAACCATATTCTCATCAGGATTTGCAATCAATAATTGCACTCCGACAAATCAGTTGTGGTACAAAAATTACCAAAAGTAAATGTGGGAAAGTTAAGCCAAATGACATTCCAATTAATATGTGTTAAGAAAAATTTCCAGTAATTGTTATTAAGAGTAACAGCAAATGTTCACTAAAAATAATAAATAAAACTAAACAGAACTGCCAATAAATTAAATTAATTTAATTTATCATCCGTCTTCTGAAAGTTTCATCATAGGTAATAATTTATTTGATGCATTACTGTATTTTCAATATTCTGTATTCCTTTCAGTCTTTTAATTAATATATAATATTTTCTCATGATTGGTATATGAATCTTTTCACGGTCACATTTTATCAATGTTATATTGATTACTTATTTAACAGTTGCGATTTCTTACTATGCTTTTAAAATGTTCGCTGATAATGCTTATTCTATAAAAAAAAAAAAAAAAAAAAAAAAAAAAAAAAAAAAAAAAAAAAAAAAA